>LPNX010288252.1:247785-272661 GCA_001517045.1 Pseudotsuga menziesii
AAAATTTTCAGATTGCGCAGGCTCTCTAATACACGGTCTCCTCCACACAGCTCTCTAACCGAGCAGTCTTCAAGGCAGTGTATACAAGCGTATCAAAAAACACACGCAGTCTGCAAGATATAATATCTCCAGCAAGTTCACGCAGGTTCACCACTCATCATGCATTCACAGCTCCACACATTCACAGCTCCACGCATTCACAGCTCCACATTCAGATAGCACTCTTCAATGCATCATATACCACATTCTCCACATCAACACGCAGCCAGGAGGGTTTATGCAGCCAGGAGGGCGCATAAACTACCACATTCTCCAAATCAATACGCAGCCAGGAGGGTTTATGCAGCCAGGAGGGCGCTGAGTATTCTTGCAGCATAGATCACCGCAACATAAACTTACAGCGTGAAAGAATTAGGGTTAGGCTCTTCATTAAGAAAATAAACGCATATAATGAATGCGCGTAGGGGCAGACTGGCAGGCAGTCTGGCAGCCAGGAGGGCGCAGAAGTGCAGCAGGAGTTATGGCAGACAACCTGCTCTGATACCAGTTGTTAGGTATAACTCCCGATTGATTGTCTATTCCAATGCAAAAGCCTATACTTATACAAATCTCCTGGCGGTTGGGTTTCACCTTCCGCTCAGCTGGTTTAGCTTCCTATCTATTCATATTCCTATTTTATTTATTTACAATAATCCTGACGGATTATTCTAACAATTGGGATGCTAATTAGCATCCAAAATAGCGTCAACTTTTAAAAAGGGATGCTAAAGGGGAGACTCAAAGGGATACTAATTGGGACGATATTTGGGACGCTAATTGGGATGCTAATAAGCGTCCAAAATAGCGCCAAATTTTAAAAAGGGACGCTGATAATGCCATTAAAAACGCCATCCCGTAGAAAAGCGTCGACTTTTCCCAAAAATGATGAAAAATACACTAAAAGTGATGATGGATGTTAAAAAGGAAGCTAAAAGAGACGCTAATCACATGGTTTTATTGTAGTGTGCATCAATTTTGGTGTGAAGAAACAAGTACTGCAAGTCTCCTTCAAAATTGTTGCTAGGGATTTGATTTCATTCCACACTTTTGGATCTGATATGAAACTTATTGGATCTAATATGACCTTAATTGGATATGGTATGATCTTATTTGGATCTGATCTGATATTACTTGGTTCAAGATTCCAGGTTCATGAACTTTCAGTACTTCTTGTAGCTGGTTTCATCAATTTTGGTGTGACAAATCAAATGCTGCTAGGGATTTGATTTCACTTCACAGTTTTGGATCTGATATGAACTATTTAGAGCTGACTTATTTTCTGATATGATAATATTTGGGTTCAGTTTTTAAGATTCAAGAGCTTACAGTATTGCTTGTAACAAGTTTCATCAACTTTGGTGTGACAAATCAATCACCGCAAGTCTCCCTCAATTTTGTTGTTGAGGATTTGATGTTAGTTCTCTCTTATGAGTTTTCTGATATTAGATTTTGTGAAATATTAATTATTTTTGAAGCTATATCAGATTATGGAGCTCAAGCATTCGTTCTCCACAGTCTCAGGGCTTCTCTACCTACCTTTTTGATCACATGCTCATCTCCTCACAGAAATAGTAAAGTTGGAGACATTCTGCATCCACCTGGACGCTTGCTCCTAACACTTGGGGCTGATTATACCTCACATGGTTTGATGTTCAAGGCTGCAATATATCAGTTTCTTGGGTGTTCCTCACATGGTTCGAATTCTCAAGCACATTTTCTCTCTCATTAGTTGGTTTCAGCTGCTGTACATGGGTGCAATTTTCATCCTGCAACTGTCTATATTCCTGATTCAGTTGGGCACATTATTTTTCTTCCAAAGAGGAAGATTCCTCCAGACATAATCACTTTTTTTGGATTCAGAGGTTCACATCCATGGATTCAGGATGATGCTGTACATAAGAACCAGAATACTGCATTACTGCTGAAATTGCAGCAAAAGATTTTGCAAGTTTTTAACTTGTATTTCCTGATTTCTGCTTATCTTGAGGGGGGGGTTTCCCATGAGGTTTTCCTTGTTTCCTTGGTTGTATTAAGCAACATTATTTATTTTAGATTGTATTTGGTTGACCTATGGTCTTGTTACTAGGGCTTACAGTTGTCCAAGTTAGGAATAAGGGGGGGTGTTATGATTATTATCCTCCCTTGGCCATACTTTCTATTTAGATTATTTAGCCTAACTTAGGAACCTTAATTAATTATTTGGGTCCACTAGTAAAATTGGTTCCACTTGACCTAATGTGGCCACATGTACCAATCACTAGAGTGTGGGGAACACTGCTAGAGGTTAACTACCACTTACTGCATGTGCATGCATCAGTTTGGACGCCTCCTAGATCAATCCCTACATTTTAGGAGCCACTGGGAGTAACGGCGCCAACCTACACCAGTTAGTTGGAGTTAGTACTAGTTAGTATTAGTTAGCCCCCAATTACTTTCAGTTAGTTAAACATCAGTTAGCTAGCGGAAGCTATGCATGGTTGCATGTGGAGTAGGTGCTTTTTCCCACCTACCACACTCAGTTGCACTGAGTTAACTAGTTATTACTCATTGATTGAGTTGGTTGTACATCTAGGAGTTGATATGTTGGACTCCGATATTGATTGAGACACCATGAGTTAGATGGTCAGTTAGATACAGCCAGATCCAATGGATAGATTCGAATTGCTACCTAATGCATTTGAATTCTTTTCCTATGTAAACTATTATAACATGGGATTTAATTATTGTGAATGATACTGTAAATTCCTGGGAAATACTCATTCATTTCCTATGTGCTTTGTTTTTTTCAGTTTGTATCTTCATTCTCCATTTACTGCAAACAATATTAGAACTATCTACTTGAAGATCTAAATGGCATTCAAATTCTAATAGGTACATCAAGGATCATGAAGAGCCAAAATGGACATATTTTTTCCAACTCCTTTTGCAATGATTTGACCGTAGTTATTTTCATGACTTCACAGGAGCACTCACTAAACATTTCCAAACTGGCACTGTGAGATAGTATTAAACAAAATTAGACAAACTAACCAATCACATGTAAGGGTTGTCTGGTGTATTCTACAGGAGTTATTTTATCAGTGGTCTAAAAAATGCAATCCGATATGAGGTTAAAATGTTTTGTCCCAGCATAATGATGGAAGCCCTAGGGTTGGATAAGTTGGTGAAGGAAAAGATCATAGCTCAACAACGCTCCAAATCCACTCTTGTTCCATTCAGAATTATGGTTTCCCAAAGTCCTCCAATCACGCCAGCTCCTAGAACCACTCATATCAATCATTTGTATAAATTCAAGATGGGGGCATGCAGAGTAAAAGGGATTTGTTATAATTGTGATGAAAAAATCACCCCGGGACATAGATGTGCTGAGAAAAATCTCTATCTCTTGGATGTGGATTCTCCTCCTGCACCTGAAATTTGTGAATATGCTCAGGATCTAATAGATGATCAATTCGACATTCAACAACTTCATGTTGACCCTCCTTCTCAGGATGACCACCCAGAGATATATCTCCATGCATTAGTCGGAGTCACCACCCCACAAACCATGCGGGTCAAGGGATTTTTCAAGAAGCTCCATCTTATTCGCCCTAGTACCAGTTCCTTTTCTTCACCATTTCTTCTTGTATGAAAAGAAGATGGATTATGACGCCTTTGCATTGACTTTCGAGCACTTAATCACATCACAATCAAGGATAAGTTTCCAATTCCTGTTATTGATGAGCTTCTTGATGAGATTCATGGTGCTCACTTTTTCTCCAAATTGGATCTTCGTTCTGGGTATCACTAAATTCAGGTTCATGAGGATGATATACCTAAAACAAATTTCTGCACACATGATGGCCACTATGAGTTTTTGGTCATGCCCTTTGGCCTCACTAATGCTCCTTCCACATTCCAAGCATTGATGAATAAATTATTTCAGCCCTACTTGTAGAACTTCATTATGGCCTTCTTTGATGATATACTCATCTATAGTAAAACATGGGTTGAGCATCTCTAGCATCTAGATCTTGTACTGCAACTTTTATGTGATCATCATCTCCGTGCCAAACAATCTAAATGTGTAGGCAGGAGGAAGTAGAGTATCTTGGGCATATTGTTTCCGCCCAAGGGGTTTGTGTGGATCCTATCAAAATAGATGCCATGAAAAATTGGCCACATCTTGAGACACTCAAGAGCATTCGTGGTTTTTTGGAACTGACTGGCTACTACCACAAGTTTGTCAAGGATTATAGGAAGATTGCATCTCCATTAACAACTCTATTGAAAAAGGATGCTTTTACATGGACACATGTTGTTGAGTGTGCATTTGACAAACTGAAACAAGATATCTGTACCACACCTTATATTCTAGCTATGCACAATTTTTCCAAGCCCTTCACTATTGAGAGTGATGCTTGCGACAATGAACTTGGTGTTGTTCTCCTTCAAGATGAACATCCCATTGCGTTCACCAACAAATCCCTTTCTAGTAAGAATTTAGCTGCCTTTACATATGAGAAGGAAATTATGGTTATTTTGCATGCAGTACAAAATTGGCGGCCATACCTATTAGGGAATAATTTATGCATTAAGACTGGTCACCTGAGTATGAAATATTTCCAGGAACAACGGGTCTCATCCCGAGCACAACATAAATGGGTTAGAAAACTCATGGGTTATGAGTATGAGATCACTTACAAGAGGGGTAAGGACAATCTTATGGTGGAAGCTCTTTCTTGCACATTTGATGACCACGTTTCTCTTTCAGCTATTTCTGTGCCTATTCCAAATTGGTTGCAATATGTTTAGTCAATGACTTTTCATTATCTAAAATCATCCAACGATTGACCAATAACCCTTCTGTTGTATCACATTACTCTTGGGACGGTGCTTCTATGAGATACAAGGGTCATCTGGTGCTTCCCTAGAGCACATATCTTCAACAGGTTGTCTTCTATGAACTCCATGCTTCCCCATCAACAAGGCACTCTGGGTTCCTCAAAACATATGAGCAGGAACGACATAACTTCTTTTGGAAGGGAATGAAAAGGAAAATTCAATAGATGGTGGTTGAATGTGATACTTGCCAGTGCCAGAAGGTTGAAACGACACTCCTTCCGGTATTGCTTGTACACTTTCCCATTCCTGCATGGATTTGGATAGATATAAGAGGGGTTATTTTTATCATCACTTTTAAAAATAGGAATAATGAGGCTCTGAGTCCAAGGGTGAGGGAAAGCTTTCTTGACTGCTAAATTAAAGAGATTGTGGATGTAAGGGATGATGACATGTACCTATTTTTTAAGATTTATGCTTGATAACCTTCAATGTTCTTATCTTTTCCATTTGCAAGGCGCCTAACACCAAAATCTATGTCATCTAGCGAGAAAACTTCTTCTATTATAAAGAGGGTTGGAATGTTATACTCAACATTTAAGGATTAGTCAAACTTTTTAAGACTTATTTAATATTAAAAAAATCTCAAAAACAGATAGATTTTAATTGCACAACCAAATTATGTAGTTATGTATCATGCATTTACAATCACACTCTTTTATATCTAGTTGTGTGATATTTTTATATCTAGTTGTGTGATATGTTATTTTATTGAAGATAAATATAATATTGAAAATATATTAATATTAAATAATAATGCCAATCCTTTAAACATATTTCCTCGTATTTTTAACATATTTTTAATTAGATTATATTTTTTTATGACACATAAGACTGGTAAATACATGTTTACTCATCATTATTATTCAAATAAAAGTAATAAGTAGTAAGTCTCACTCAAAAATTAAAATCTCATTTCAACCTCAACAATATTTAGGTTATAAAGAAAAGTCGAGGTCTCTTATGGTAATCACTAAGACTACCTAAACAATATTTACCATATGAAGTTGTGACAACCTCCACAAGAAAGTCCATGTCTCTGCTTTATAACATTTAACTTTTATCTCATACATAAAACCAAATGTTACGAAAAAAATTATCATATAATTATTATCAATATGATATATAAAATATATATATTTTATTATAGTAAATTTCTAATTGATAAAGCAAAATTTTCAATCAAAACTATGTCTATTGATTGTGATGTTAAATATATACTATATCATATGAGGACATAAGCCATAAACATCCTCATATGACTGCACATTTGTGACCTGTATTTCTTGATGACAATTGACAGCCATTTCTTATAAGTGCACAACAACTGGCAGCGTTTCACTGATCTTTGACAACATGGAAAACAATGGACGGATAAAGGAAACATTGCTTTACACCTTAAAAAGAGTTTAAACTAGTCATTTCTGACAGCCAACCCGATTTCAAAGCCTCGAATCAAAATCACAATCACAGGGTAAGCCCGGTCTCCCACCCGTGAGCCACACAGGAGCCTCAGCCATTCCATTGGAATCTGCGTCCCGGATGGAATCCATGGCAATGAGACAGCGGCTCATGAAAGCTTACATAGCAGCCCAGAACCAGAAAAGCAAGCCTAATGTATTTTTCAAACAAGTGTTAAACTGTATTTTGCATGTGCTGAGCTAAGCAGATATTTGCAGAAATGTTCCCTAGCATTAATGGAACGGAATCTCTTTACAATAAATACTTACTTTCCAATTTCTATACAATTTTAGAAAGGAGAATAGAGGTATGCAAGCAATAAAATACCATTGCCCACAGTTTATTTAGCCATAGTCCTTCCAGAATCCAGACTGTAAAGTGCTTCACAGAATGCAAAACAGCTTTTTAGTGAATAGAAAGTTTCTTTATTCAATTCATCAATCTCACGGCAAGTTGCAAAACAGTTTTAGTGAACATGACAGTTTCTTTATTCAATTCATCAATAAAACAAAGCAAAACAATTTTCAATAAACATGAAAGTTTAGACTTTATTCCATTCATTTACACTTGTCAATTGATTGCATCACATCGCCACATGAAAGTATAGACTTTATTCCATTCATTTAAACTTCTAAATTGACTGCATCACATCTCCACATAAAAGTTTAGACTTTATTCCATTCATTTACACTTGTCAATTGATTGCTTCACATCTCCTTCTGACTTCTCCCTGTGTGCCAGTCTTAACACCCAAACTACCCAATTTATCCATGGCCGCCACAAATGCATTGAAGAAAGCTGCCTGGTCAGAGGCGTAGTGTTGGGCAAGACCCCTGGAACGGGGGTCCGTGTAAAGTATCTGATCCGAGGCAAGCAAGCCAAGACCCTGTGGCAAGTTTTTGTAGAAGCCATTATCAAATATCCTGGGAGAATTAACGTCGTTGAAGACGACAATGGTGGGGTCTAGATTTACTCGAGGGCATGCTCTTCTCAAACCCATTGCGTACTGGAAATTCAAGGTGGGATCGATGTGAGGGGTCTTATTGTAGTTGTAGTTGTATATTCGGTGCAGGAACTCCTTGCAGTGGCTGAATCCCACCGTGTGGGCTCCTGCATAAATTAACGTTAACACTATTTCTTTAAATAATGATAAGAAGACAGGAGATTTGATATTATCTGATTTATATGCAGGCCTTAATAAACAATTAACCACATTGCTCAGTGCAACAACAAACAATTCTTAAAATAAAAGCGTTCAATATGCAACCCAAACCCAAACCCAGCAGATTATGCTGTGGCTGCATAGATATCAATCTTTGGATGTGATCCCAGCCTCAATCCACCTGTTGATATCTCCACAGCCACAGCATAACATTAAATGCTAAATGCTGCGCTGCCGATGCTTATTAACCCCTTAAAATAAGCAACCGTACCAGAGAGAGTGATCATTTCAGCCTGACTTAGGCCTTTAGAGCCAAAGAGAGCAGTGAGGCGGTCTACGTTCATGGTGGGCAGTGGCAGGTTCCCTGTTACTCTCCATGCCTTGGAGATCCGCCCATCTTTCCGCCCCTTCTTAACAGGATAGTAAGGCCCACCTATCTGCAAGTTTAGTGATATGAATCGATTTTATCTGTGATTTTCAGCTTTCCTACTAAAAAAATTTGATAATAATGTTCCAAGAAGAGCTCCATTTAGATTCACCATATAGCGATTCAAGGTTGCTGTTACTCAAAACATATTATCAAAAATGATTTCTACTATGATTCCCCATCATACAAAAAAAAGGTACAGAAAGCAGCTGGCTGGTATAATTTGTATTATCTTACAAGCGATATAAGATCTCTAGTTGCCATGGATATTATATCCGCGCAGGAAACAATGCCTGGACATCTGGCTTCAATGGCAGTCTTTGCTCGAACGATGGCATCGAACCCATCCCCAGGCAATGACAGATTTATTTCTGCGTCTCTCTCCGCCTTGTTATTGGGGGTGGAGCTGATGAGCACTGAAGCATCGCAGCCCTGCGAATGATATAGAGGGGGGATTTTTCATTCCATAAACATTACATGATAGTAAGAAAACAAAACAATGAAGAAATAAGAGATTGATGCTAATTACCTCTACAAAACAATCGTGGAAGAAGATGCGCAATGTTCCTCCAGCAGTGGTGGGATTGGCAGCCTGTTTTTGTATCATTTCAGCTCGAACGATGTTCTCCGCCTGTGGACATGTTTTCTGGTAGTAATCAACCGATAGCTGCCCACACCCGGTTCTCAAGGATGAGCACAATAAGATAAGAACCGCCACTGCAACGGTCGAACAGCTTGCAGTTGGGCTGTTCATCTTTCCGATCTCCGCCCCTCTTCCTGGTGGCGGTGGAGAGATTTAATGGGTGGATAGATGGGAGCTCGGTTGGTAGTGTCGGTCGAGTGGCCGGAAGAAGGAAAAGCGAGAGGATATCGCGTTTGGAATGAGAAGTGAGGGTCTGTCAGTGCTCTCGTGATAGGGTACGTTGCGATCCCGTGAACACAGTTCTGCCTCATATTCTGGGCGACCAAAAACGCTGAACTACACCGTCAATGGATAGACCGATGCGCGCACTATTCAACCATAGGAATAGTGCCGGTGACATGAGAAGGCAACCTTTATGCGCCTTACTTAATCTTGGTCTCACCATTCATGTACCTTACGTAATCTTGGTCTCATGAATTATATTTATAGGTTGGTTTCAGCATTCATGTTTTCTATTTTTGTAATTTTGAAAATATTTATATGTTTATATTTTATAAATTGAGGTGGATGGGGAAGGGATAACTCGTTTAAATTTTTAATCAAAATTCATCACTTCTTATCAAATGTTAAAAAATATAAAATAATTATGTATTGATTAGGATGAAGATTAATATTTATTAATATTTTTTGGTTTATCTAATTTAAGAAAAGAGAAATAAACTATTTGGATTTCTGTAAAATTTGATTCATATGATTAAAAAGATAATAAATCAATGTTTTTAGGTCTTCTTAGTTTTGACGAGTTAGACTAGTTCTCTAAAGTTCATGGGAGTTGGTTGTTATCTCCAGTATGTTAATCTTCTCATTTGAACTAGCTAAGACAAAGAGCTACTTTTGCTATTCCATGTTAGGATTAATAACTTCCCTGTAATATTTTAACTTTCTTTTACCCTCTAAATTTTTCTAGTCCCACATTTTTGCTTTAAACTTAGATGTGATAGTCATTTTGAGGTTGTTGATATCTTGCAAAGTGGTATTTTTGGGCAATCCCCCAATGATTTAACCAAGCCATGAAGTCCTTGTACGAGCGAGAGATGACCTTAACTAGAATTAAAGCAATTTTTGGGGACTTTTTGGTCTTTATGTTATTTATCTTATTCTTGTAAACCAAATATATAGACATAAAAATGCTTAGACCCACTTCTATTAGAAAAATAAAATATATGATATCCCTCTTACTTTTAAAGTTATACATAATTAAAACAAAAACAAAAAAAACATGATAATTAATTAATTAAACTTCTCTAAATTAATATTAAAATATTTTTTAAATAAAAAAATTAATATAATTTTTTTTTAAGTAAAAAAGCATAAAAATTTATGATTAAAATTTATTAGGCTTTACCATATTAAATTTGATATTTAAATTTTGAATTATAATTTTAATAAAATATAAAATATATATAAATTTTAAATTACAATTTCAATAAAACCTAATAACACATTTTTCACAAGTTTAATTATTTATATAACTACTTAATTTTCATATTGAATTGAATGTTTGTGTCGTAAGGAGTAATTTCTTTTTCTCAATAAACATGAATTCTTTAAATTTAATTTTTTCGGTGTCTTCTTTTAACCACTTGTTGATATAACTACTTAATTTTCATATTGAATTGAATGTTTATGTCTTAAGGAGTAATTTATTTTTCTCAATAAACATGAATTCTTTAAATTTAATTTTTTCTGTGTCTTCTTTTAATCACTTGTTGATAAAAAGTTATTCTCAAAAGTATTATTATTTATAATTAATCATAGATCAAATACTAGTCATAACTTCAATACCTATATAATTTCGGTATCTATATGATTTTTATTTTTCAATTCATCATTTTAATCCATTTCATGTTATTACAAAACTACCCATCCTTACCTCGAAGTACAATCTTGACTCACATTTATAATATGTTCATAGCTCTACCATCCTTACCTTGAAGTACAATCTTTACTCACATTTATAATATGTTCATAGCTCTATGAAATATTATAGGTAAAATTTACGTAAGTCTTATCATTGGTGATGTCTATTTTAATTAATTTTTTTAAAGATTTTTTTAAATTTTAAATTTTTATATTTTTCTAAACTTTTTTATTTTTTTTTAATATTTTTAAAAAATCCTATAACACAAACATAACAATCATATATATCATTAAAGGTATGTAAAGCGGTAATGACGGCAGTGGCGGTGGCGGCGACGATGACGACGATGAAGAATATTTAAGATTTTAAGAAGGATAATACTTGGTTTACTAAATCTTGTCCATGTACTCAAAAAGATCGCCAATAAACTTTCTAAGCTCACTATAGTTTTGGCAAGTTAGCAGGTTATAAAGGTTTGTATTGTAACAAATACTATGAAACTCATGTCTAATGTGGGTGTAAGCAAGGCACTCTAAGAGAAAGTGATTTTCATCCTCAACGCTCATAGAATCACACAGATGGAAAACCCTTTCCTCCCATGGAGTTTTACGAATAGACCAACGCCCTGTTTCACTATGGAGTTCATGAGAGTTCGTTCTAATGTTGGCTATATTAATTTTCTTATGTGAGCTAGTTACTACCGAGAGATACTTCGTATCTTCCAAGTTAGGATTAATGACCTCCTTATAGTATCTTAATTTTCTCTTAACCACTAAATTTTACTCACAACAGAATTTCTCTTTAACCTTAGAAGTAATACTATTTTTTACATTATCAATGTTTTGCAAAATGTCATTTTCATTAATGCCCCAATGGTTTAACCAAGCCATGGTATCTTTACACCAACACTGCTTGAGACATAGTTGCTTTTGACTTGAGTTTAAAGCAATTTTAGGAAGTCTCTCCTTTCTCATGTTATGTATCTTATGCTTGTACATCGGGCAACTAGTCATAACAATGCTCTCAATGGGGAAAGACCCACTTCTATGAGGAGAATAGGATAAGGCGTATTGCTTTTAATTTTGAGGTTATAAGTTATAAACCACTTCTGGGTTTTCTCAATCTTCCTCCAATATTCTTTAGAAATGTTGCACCCCAATACTTCACAACCATACAAGATAACATGGATGACAAGAGTTTCAAAGAGGAACTTCTTTTTACCCCACATGACCAGATTGGCTTATTTATAGTTATTTTCGAGACCAAAATAAGCTTTCCACCCTCCATTAATCATTTTCTCAATGCTATACTTCCAATTGAGCTTGTGATGAATATTAATTCCGAGATACTTATATTAAGCCACTTCCTCTAGATTTCTATTATCATAAATAAAATTTGCATATGTGTGTTTCTTAGATTTTATAACCATGAATTTTGTTTTGTCGGTGTTAAGAGGCATACCCATGATAGAGCAAAAATATTTAAGAATTCTTAATTGTTTCTTGAGATCAGAAGGACACCTTGCCATAAGAATAATATCATCAGCATAAAGTAGGAGGATGATAACTATCCCAACTAAGATTGTACTAGCACAACCTGCTTAGTCTAAACACTTTTCTAGCTTATCAATGTAAATGACAAAAAGCGTAGGGGAGAGATGGCAACCTTGTTTAACTCCAATATTACAATTTATATCTATTGTCAACCCCTCATTATTCTTAAACTTGGCAATAACCTTTTCATATAACCTTATTGTGGTAGCTCTCAACTCAAAAGGAACCTTAAGCTACTATAGCCTATTCCACATGTTATTTCTAGGCATTGTATCAAAAGCCTTTCAAAAATCCACAAAGCAAGAAAATAGGTCAAACTTATTATTACATCATTCCTCTGCAATGATCTTAAGTGTAACAAGGTGGTTAATGGTTGAATGATTCCTTCTAAAACTTGCTTGGCCTTTAGCTTGCTTACCTTCCATTTCTATCCATTCATTGATCTTCTTTTCTAAGATAATACCATATAACTTCGGTAAGAGAGGGCTAATCATAATAGTCTGATAATTAGAGGGGTCATTTTTATCACCACTTTTGAAAATAAGAATAATGAGGCTTTGAGTCCAAGGTGTAGGAAACCCTTACTTAACCGCTAGATTAAAGAGTTTGTGGATGTGCAGGATGAGGACAAGCCCTCCAATTTTTAAGATTTATGCTTGGTAGTCTTCAATGTCTTTGGGTTTTCTATTTTCTAAGCACTTAACCCTGAAATCTATGTCTTCTAACGATAAAACTTCTTTTGTTGTAAGAAGGGTTTGAATGTTATCTCTGATATCCAGGGATTCGTAAAGTGTTTTAAGATAGGAATTGCATTATTTTAAAGCAATTTTATTGTCTTCTTTTGTTTTACGAGTTATAATTTTCGTCCAGAATATCTTAGAAGCCACCTTGGAGAGATGTAGGAGATTTTCCTGCCTTTTACTTAGATAATGTTTTTTTTTTTTTTTAATTAAGGCTTTGTAGTGACTTATCTTGTCCATTTTTATCGAATATGTAGTAGTTTTCTTAATTTCTTTTATCGCATTTTTACACTCTTGATCATATCAAGGGTTGGTTCTACTATTGCTCGTTTTAGTCGAGGCTTCAATAGAGAACATGTTAATGGACGACGAGAGGGTTGTAGAAAAATTATGGTAGATATTTTTTATATTCTCCTTGCTAGATAAATGAACCAATTCATTTTTTAGATCATGGAGAAAAATGTCAGCTTTATTTTTATCAAAGATCAAGTGCTTTTGGCAATAATAGTTTTTCTCCTTGGGATCGCTATGCATGGCAATATTGAGAGTTAGAATTAAAGGTCTATGATCAGAGTCAAGCTCATGGTCATTGAATATGTTGAAATCTATTAATTTGTTGTATATAAGGATATCTACCACACCACTTCCAAGCCCACGGATACAAGTCATCTGGCTAGAGTTTGGCCATTTTCTAAGATCGTTGCATATGATAAGATCCTGAGCACTACAAATTTTGACCAGCTCAGACCCGAATAAATGTTCACCTAGATCTTCAAAACTTCTTTTGTATCTATTAGCTAGCTCAAGGTCTTCGTTTAACAAAAATAGACTAGGGTTGGAATAGTTTGCTTAAAATAATAACTTGGTTACTAGAAGTTCGAGCATTGAAGGCACCCATTAAAATGATATTTCCTTCCTTCCTTAACTAGAAATCTCATGTTTTAAACTATCATAAGGACAATTTTTATATAAATTGTTTTTTTGATAGAAGTTGGAATAGTAGGGGTAAAATAACAAATGACTATGCATGTTTTTTCATCATTAATGTGCGTGATCTCTATCTAAATAAATTGGTTGTAAGGGTCTTTCTTATAAAGCCTAACATGTGGGGATATGTTCTTCCTAATGTAACATGCTATACCCCCAATGCCTCTATGACATGAATGTTTATTCCATATTGACCATAGGACATATTTGTCTATATCAGGGACCTTGGACTCCTCGTCTTCCCAAGTTTCAACCAATAATATAATATCAATTTCGCTAGGGATCCAACTTAACTTAGGGCCTTTGATCCATGGAAATCTTCGATAGTTCCAAGAGAATATTTGGAGTGTGCCAAATTGCTAGTTATTATTATCCTTTTGGTTTCTATCTCTAATAACAACTTTCATGTGTTTTATTAATGCCCATTTTCCCTAATTCCTAGTTTCTTTTACCTTTTGGACCCCCTTTCTTAATTCGTCATGATCCTCTGAAATGAAGTCTTCATTTATAAATATCTTCGTCGCCCAAGCCTTTTAAACTTAATGTCTTATTGAGTTGTATTTTTGTTCGGTAGAGCTAACCTTAACCCGTATTAGCCTTTCTTTATCCTCAATTAATTTGCCCAACCTGTTTGCTTCTATGAGACCGGTAGTTTCAATTTGTAACCTATTGTGAAGCTCTGTCTTAACAATGGTTAACATATCCTCTTCTTCCTCCTCTTTTAAACAAAAAATTATGAGGTTTAAAGCTATTTTGTTAGGCTCATGGTCTAAGGCAATGAGCTTATTCATTTCATCTTTAATGGGTGATATCTATTTTACCTTCTATATTAATCCTATCATTTAACTAAATATTTTCTATTGAATATGCCACTCCTTGGGTTTGATATCTATTTTACCTTCTATATTAATCCTATCATTTAACTTAGTATTTTCTATTGAATTTGCCTCTCCTTGTTCGGGTGTTTTCTGAATTTCCATTGCATTATCTCTTGGTTGTTCTCCAATTTTTTTTTATCTTATCGTCTAATTGTGGAACATGGATTTTAACTCTATCTCGAGTTTAGCTTCTCTTTCTTCCCTAAGTTTATCTAAGGATTCTATATATTTATAAAGTTTAGCCTCTCATTGTGTTAAGTCTTCCTTTAAGAGTTCACCAAAAAATAAAATAAAAATAAAAATAATTAAAAGAATTAAAAAAATGGAAGGAAAGTATGCACATAATTTAAAGGCACCAAATAAATGATGAAGATGCCTTCGATGTGCTCAGAAATTTTAAGAAGGGTTTTCAGCACATAGTTTCACCTAGATTTTTCACCTCAAAGCTTTACCTTTTACCTAGGGTTCTTTTACTGAAGGTTTCAACACATAATGTCTAAATTTTACCAAAGATTTTAGTGTATAATGCCCATAATTTTTATTTAAAATTTAAAAACTAAAAATATAAAAAAATAAAGAGAGGAGAAACTTATACACCTAATTTAAAGCCCTCAAATGAAGATGCCCTAGCTCTAGCTCCACTAGTGGAGTGGAGTGCCTTGAAATTATACTTTTACTGCATAGCTTTAGCTAGGGTTTTCAAATTTTGAAATTTCTATGGTTATATGGTATAATTTGTATTATCTTACAAGCGATATAAGATCTGGATATTATATCTGCGCAGGAAACAATGCCTGGATATATGGCTTCGATGGCAGTCTGCTCGAACGATGGCATCCAACCCATCCCCAGGCAATGACAGATTTATTTCAGCGTCTCTCTCCGCCTTGTGTTATTGGGGGTGGAGCTGATGAGCACTGAAGTATCGCAGCCCTGCGAATGATAGAGAGAGGATTTTTCATTCCATAAACCTTACATGATAGTTATATTCCTATAAATACTTTTGAAAGAAAACAAAACAATGAAGAAATAAGAGATTGATGCTAATTACCTCTACAAAACAATCGTGGAAGACGATGCGCAATGTTCCTCCAGCAGTGGTGGGATTGGCAGCCTGTTTTTGTATCATTCCAGCTCGAAGGATGTTCTCCACCTGTGGACATGTTTTCTGGTAGTAATCAACCGATAGCTGCCCACACCCGGTTCTCAAGGCTGAGCACAATAAGATAAGAACCGCCACTGCAACGGTCGAACAGCTTGCAGTTGGGCTGTTCATCTTTTCCGATCTCCGCTCCTCTTCCTGGTGGCGGTGGCGGGATTTAATGGGTGGATAGATAGGAGCTCGTTTGGTAGTGTCGGTCGAGTGGCCGGAGCCCGGAAGAAGGAAAAGCGAGGGGATATCGTGTTTGGAATGACCAAAGTGAGGGTCTGTCAGTGCTATCGTGACAAGGTACGTTGCGATCCCGTGAACACAGTCTTCTCGGCGACCAAAACAAAAGGCTGAACTACAACGTCAATGGATGGACCGATGCGCGCACTATCCAACCATTGGAATGGTGCCGCTCCAATGAGAAGGCAAGCTTTATTAATCTTGGTCCCAGCATTCATGTACCTTACGTAATCTTGGTCTCATTAATTATATTTATAGGTTGGTTTCAGCATTCATGTTTTCTATTTTTGTAATTTTGAATTAATTAAAGTTATGTGTTTATATTTTATAATTCGAGGTGGATTGGGAAGGGATAACTCATTTAAATTTTATATTCAATTTCATCATCGGTTTTCAAGAAAATTTTAAATATTATATAATAATTATTTATTAATGATGAAGCTTATTAATATTTATTAATACTTTTTGGTTTATTAGATTTTTGTAATTTTGAATTAATTTTAATTATGTGTTTATATTTTATAATTCCACGTGGATGAGGAAGGGATAACTTAATTAAATTTTAAATCCAATTTCATAGGTTTAAAAAAAAAAAAAATACTATATAATAATTATTTACTAATGATGAAGAAGATTAATATTTATTAATATTTTTGGTTTATTAGACCTTATTTAGACTTTTTGGTTTATTATGCATATTGAAGTTATGATAAGTATTAAAGACCTTTTTGGTTTATTAGACCTTACAGTTTGGTTTATTATTATTAATAACTTCTAGTTATGATTTTTATTTTTCAAATCCTAGTTTTTAATCCATTTCATTTCAGGTTCTTACCAAAAAAACCAATCCTTACCTTCACAATCTTTACTCACATTTCTAAAATGTTCATAGCTATATGAAATATTATAGGTAATAAATTTACATAAGTCTTCTCTTTCCAAAGATTACGTATATGTTCATATCTCTATGAAATATTATATGCAATAGATTTACATAAGTCTTCTCTTTCCTAAGATTAAGTATGTTTGTTTTTGGTGATCTCTATTTTAATTTTTTATTTTTTATTAAAATTTTTAAAAGATTTTCTTAAATTTTTAATTCTTGTTTTTTTCTAAACTTTTTAAATTTTTTTAATATTAAAAAAAATAATTATAACACAAACTTAACAATTGTAAAGTTAAAAACAAAATATTTATTTATTATATAAAACATATACATTTTATATTCATCACGTTAATGCTATATACATAAATATAATAATTAAAGTTAAAAACAAAATATGATGATGACGACGATGGTGGCGACGACGAGGACGACCACTAAACTTTCGTCTATCATACCTAAGAAACAAATTAATTAGTTTGTTTTAAAATTGTATTCCTATGTTCAAAAAGCTTGGTGAGAAGCATCCCGAGCTCACTATAATTTTGACAAGTTAAAAGGTTAGGAAGGTCGGTATTGCAACAAAGATTATGAAACTGAGATTTAATGTGGGTGTACACAGGGCACTCTAAGAGGAAGTGATTTTCATCTTCAATTTTCCTATTCTCACAGAATCGGCAAATCCTTTCCACCTATGGTGTTTTAGGAACTATTCAACGATATGTTTCACTATGGAGCTCATGAGAGTTCGTTCTTATCTTGGCTATATTAATTTTTTTCTTTGAACTGGTTAAAACAGAAAGATATTTTTGATCTTCTAAAGTATGGTTGATGACCTCCTTATAATATCTTAATTTTCTTTTAGCCTCTAAATCTTTCTCAAGTTAAACTTAGAAGCAACAATATTTTTAATGTTATTAATATTTTGCATTGATCTCCCAGTGGTTTAACTACGTCTCGATATCTTTATACCAACCTTGCTTGAGCCTTAGGTGGTTTTGGTTGGATTTAAATGCTAGCTTAGGAAGTCTACGGTCTCCCATGTTGTTGATTTTTTGTTTGTACAACAGGAGCCTAGTCATAGCTAGGCTCTCGATAGGGGAAAGGCCCACTTCTATAAGGAGAATAGGATATGGTGTATTGCTTTTAATTTTGAGGTTATACATAGGCCCACTTCTTTAAGGAGAATAGGATATGGTGTATTGCTTTTAATTTTGAGGTTATACATTATAAAACGCTTCTAAATTTGCTCAATCTTCCTCCAGGATACTCTAGAGATGTTGCAACCCCAAACCTCACAACCATACAAAATAACAGGAGACTAAAGTTTCGAAGAGGAGCTTCTTTTTATCCCACATCACAAGGTTTAGTGCTTTACAATTATTTTCAAGACCAAAATAAGCTTTCCACCCTACATTAATCATTTTCTCAATGCTATAGTTCCAATTGAGCTTGTGATGAATAGGTGTTTAGATATTATCTCATATTATGGGTTCCCTTGAGCAGATCAACAAGAATAACACCACTATAACAAGTGTACAACCAAGATTCATTTCATAATCATCTTATTTTATTATATTTAAATGCATTTTAATTAAGAAACATATATTTCATTGGAATTATTGTCCCATCTACATCTAGTTGGTGCGTTTAACCTTTTACTTATACATTCGAAACCCAAATTGGAGGAGTAGAAAGTAGTGTAGACCATATCAAGTTTGTTGAGGTAACTACATCTGCAATGTACACGGAGGTTCGTGTGAAACTTGCCACAACTTTTCCAAAAGACCAGTGCATTTTATTCTCTCAATCAAAATATATAAATAGATGTAAAATTCTCAAATTTTTAATTTTTAATTTCTGAAAATTAAATTTAAAGTGCATAGATTTATGTCAAATCAAATTTCTAGCGCGTAGATTTATGTCAAATCCTAAATGTCCTTTATCAATAGAAAAACTCATTTTTATATAATATAAATGAGTTTTTTAACATAAAACTCATATATATATTTTCATTTGAAAACAGCTTAATAAACTAATTTTTAAAGACATAACAAAACATTATAAAATATAACATAAAAAAATTAAACATTAATGCTAAGTCAAAAATTAAGCATAGTAAAAAAAAGTCTCTCTCCAACGAAAAATATATCCATGCCTTGGAGGCTACTAATAAAGAAATGAAATATTAAAATTAAATTAAACATTTCAAAACTTATATCTCCTTTACAAATCATAACAATATATTTTTTATAATCCTTACTAGTTAACTATATTCATAACATTAATTTTTTTGGTCTTAGCTATTTCATTATATTTATTTAATTTTACATTTTATTATATGAATTGTATTTTTGCTTTTTTAATAAATTATGAATTAATTTTTATGAATTTTTAAATATTTTTACTCTAATATGGGCATGACTATTAACACCGAGCAGAGAAAAATTATGATTATAAAATCTAAGAAAGACACCTATGTAAATTTGATTTATGATAACATAAATATAGAGGTAGCGATTTCTTACAAGTATCTTGGAATTGATATTCATCATAAGCTCAATTGGAACTATAGCATTGAGAAAATTATTAATGGAGGTTGGAAAGCTTATTTTGGTCCTGAAAATAAGTGTAAATCAACCAATCTCGTCATGTGAGATAAAAAGTTCATCTTTGAAACTCTTGTCATCCCTGTTATCTTTTATGGTTGTGAAGTATGGTGATGCAACATTTCTAGAGAATCCTGGAGGAAGATTGAGCAAATCCAGAAGTGGTTTATAACTTATAACCTCAAAATTAAAAGCAATACGTCTTATCCTATTCTCCTCGTAGAAGTGGGTCTTTCCCCCATCGAGAGCATGGCTATGACTAGATACCTGGTGTACAAGCATGAGATAAATAACATGGGAAATGAGAGACTTCCTAAAATTGCTTTAAACTCAAGTCAAAACCAACTACGCCTCAAGTGATGTTGGTGTAAAGATACCATGGCTTGGTTAAACCATTAGGACATTGATGAAAACGACATTTTGCAGAACATTGATAATGTCAAAAATATTTTAATTTCTAAGTTTAAAGACAAATTCTGGTGTGAGGAAAATTTAGCGGTTAAGAGAAAACTAAGATACTATAAGGAGGTTAGTAATCCTAACTTGGAAGATCAGAAGTATCTCTCGGTAGTAACTAGCTCATGGAAGAAAATTATTATGAGATTAGAACAAACTCTCATGAACTCCATAGCGAAACAGGGCGTTGGTCTGTTCCTAAAACTCCATGGGCGGAAAGGGTTTTTCATCTGTGTAAGTCTATGAGTGTTGAGGATGAAAATCACTTTCTCTTAGAGTGCCTTGCTTACACGCACATTAGATCTGAGTTTCAATAGTATTTGTTACAATACAAACCTTTATAACCTCCAAACTTTTCAAAACTATAGTGAGCTTTTTAAGCACAAGAACAAGATTTTAAAGTAAACCAAATAGTGCCCTTCTTAAAGTCTGATAGACCAAAGTTGGTTTTAGTGGACGTTAATCATCATCATCATCATCATTATAATATATTCAAGACTATATATCTATATATATATATCTATATATATATATATCTATATATATATAATATATTTTTAAAATAAAAGTTACTAATGTTTTTATTATTATATAAAGTTATGTGTTATATATAAGATAATTATGATGATAGTTATTAACATTTATTGGGACCAACTTTGGCTTATCGAATCTTAAAAAGGAAAGAAATCGCTTGGTTTTTTTTAGAATTTTATCTATATGCTTAGAAAGCTTGCACAAAAATGTGGGTGTATGCAAGACATTCTATGAGAAAATAATTTCCGTCTTCAACCATCTTTTTATTAGAAAAATGATTGACGTTTTAGGAATTGTTCAAAGCCATGTTTCACTATGGAGCTCGTGAGAGTTTGTTCTTATTTTAGCAATGTTGATTTTCTTAGTTCATGCTAGTTAAAATATGGAGATACTTTTGATATTTTAGATTATGGTTGATCACCTCTTTATACTATCTTAATTTTCTCTAATCCTCTAACTCTTTATTCCACCACATATTTTCCTTAAATTTGGATGTAAATAATATTTTTAATATTATTGTTATTTTGCATAGTGACCTCTTCCTCGACTTTCTAATGGTTTAGAAGACTTGGCATATTTATGCCAACCTCACTTAAGTCACATGTGATTTTGACTAGAGAATGAAGTAATCTTAGGATGCATCTTGTCTCCCATGTTGTTTATCTAGTTCTCATGTTATCAATCATGAAGAGACTCTCTTCTATCAGGAGGATAGGATAGGGTGTATAACCTTTAATTTTGAAATAATATGTTATAAAGTGCTTTTGGATTTGCTCTATCCTTCTACAAAGTTCCTTCGAGATGTTGCAACCCCAAACTTGATAACCATATAATATAACAAGGCTAGAAAGAGTCTCAAAGAAGATTTTCTACATATCCCAAAGGCAGAGGTATGTGGATTTACAACGATTTTTCAAGTCCATAATAAGTTTTCCATCCTCCACTAATTCTTTTATTAATGCTATAGTTCTAGTTAAGCTTATGATGAAGATTAATTCCGAGATATTTAAATTGAGTCACTTCCTCTAAGGTGTTGTTGTCATACATGAAATTACCATAACTGATATTTTGAGATTTGGTTATCATAACCTTTGTCTTTGGTAGTGTTAACAATCATACCCATACTAGAGAAAAAATCATTGAGAAGTTTTAGTTGCTTTCCAATATCATAGGGACTCCTCGCCATAAGAATAATATCATCAGCATATAGAAGAAGGATGATGACTATACCAACCAAAGTTGTGTCAATGCAACCTACATATCCCAAAAAACCCTCTAGCATATCAATGATAATACCAAAAAAGGTAGGGGATAGGGGACAACATTGCTTGACTCCTATATTACAATTTATTTCTTCTGACCAATCCACGGAGTTTCTAAACTTGACAATAGCCTTCTCATACAACTTTAGGTAATAGATTTCGACTCGAATTTAGAGACTTGTATCTCTTCTAATATTTTCCAAAGGTTACTTATGTGCACTATATCAATTGCTTTTATAAAGTTAACAAAGAAACCTAGAAGATTAGTTTTATTATTGCGAGACTCCTCACCAATGGTCCTAAGCATAACAAGGTGGTCCACAATGGAATGACGACCCTGAAATTCTGCCTAGCCTTTAGCTCTTTTTCCACGTCTTTCTAGCCATATGATGATCTTCTTTTTCATTATAATTCCATATAATTTGGCTAAAAAAGGGCTTATCATAATGACATATAATTAGATGTATTTTTTTATCTCCACTTTAAAAAAAAGAACATTCAGACTTTATGTCCAGGGTTTAGGGAAACCTTGTTTGACTCCTAAATTGAAGAGCTTGTGGATGCGAGGGATGAGGACAGGGATGATTTTAAGGAACCATACTTATTTAAAAGTGTATAAATGTTGGCGAATATTACCAATTCTTAAAATGCCAACTATAAAATGATTGGCGATAGTTTTCAAAAAAGTATTTTAATTTCCATGGATTTATATCATTTATATAATAATTTGGTAATTTTTAGGGTGAAAAAATTTTGCCCCATCAAAATTGGGCGAAACAAGGCTTCAAAAAATGCAAAATGGTGAATCTTTTTTGGGAGAAAAACATGGAAAAATAGCCCACTGGGCTAAAATTCGCCCCTAAAATTATCCCTGGATGAGGATACTGGCCCACCAAGTTTTTAAGATTGTTGCTTGGTACCCTACAATTTCCTTAGCTTTCCCTTTTGCGAGTCGCTTAGCCCCAAAATCTATGTCTTATAAAAGAAAATGTCTTCCTTTGTAGAAAGGGTTTGAAAGTTGTCCATGAGATTAGGTGATTCGTAAAGTTTTTTAAGATAGAAATTTTAATCCTTGAAGGGAATCATATTATTTTCAATAGTTCTATAACTCAAAATTTGTCTCCATAATTTCTTAGGATCTATCTTAGAAAGGTGCACAAATTTTTCTTATTTTTTGTTTATAAAACATATTTTTTTCTTTTTAATTAGTGATTTATAACAATAAATCTTATCAATTTTTAATGACTCTTTAAAAGCATCTTTAATGTTTTTTTTATATGCTTAGACTCTTAATATCAAATTTGGTAGCATTATATATATATATATATATATATATATATATTAAACACTAAGTTTTACCTTCAAACATAAAGTCTTACTTATAAAATGGTTGACCTTGTAGTAGCATTGGTGTTCAAGAGCTTCCACCTGCTACTAATGGGAAATGACTCTTGACAATGCAATTATAAGACTCAAGTGACATCAAACATCAACTAAAAATTCACTCACCATTTTGAAATCGATAATTCTGCAAATTTGTGAGAGTCTACACAAATGTCCACCAACCAAACGACTAAATGATTAAAAAAAATGTTTAATGTAATCTTGGTTGCTTGCAAAAGAGAAATCCCATGCCCAAATATGGCAATGCATGGATAAAAATAAACCCCAAACTGATTTAGGCATAGGGATTGAAATATATGTTTTTTGAATTGTAGTCTTTTATTATTATTCAAAAAGAATGGAATTTTATTGAATTCAATTTATATTAATATTTGCGTAAAAATGGATATGTTATAATTTTGATGTTTGTAAAAATGATAGTGATGATGATAATGGTTATTAATGTTTATTGAGACTACTTTTTGTGTATCAAACTTAAAAAATGCAAGAAATTATTTGGTTTTTTTTAGAATTTTATTTTTGTGCTCGAAAAGCTTTAAATGGAGCATTCTTAGATCACTATAATTGTGATGAGTTAAATGGTTAGGAAAATTAGTATTGTACCAAATATTTTGAAATTGGATCTAATGTGGATGTACAAAGGAAATTCTATGAGAAATATATTTTCATCTTCAGCTTTCTTAGTATCACAAATGTGACATGGATCTAATGTGGATGTACAAAGGAAATTCTATGAGAAATATATTTTCATCTTCAGCTTTCTTAGTATCACAAATGTGACATTCTTTCATCCCACAATGTTTTAGGAACCGTCCAATGCCATGCTTCACTATGGATCTTGTGATACTTTGTTCTTATTTCAACGATGATGAATTTTCATCTTTACTCTAATTAAAACAAATAGATAGTTTTGATCTTCTAGATTGGGTTGACCACGTCCTTATAATGTATTTATTTTCTGTTATCCTCTAATTCAATGTCATTGTTGGAGATCTGTTTAGAAAATATACTGTTGTGAACACTACCTCAACCCAAAACCTATTGGATACAGAAATATTATGCATCATTCATTTGTCCATCTCCGTGATTGTGCGGTTCCATCTCTCAAATACTACATTATGTTATGGAGTGTAGGGTCTAGTGTATTGTATTTTGATCCCATGCTTAGCACAACAAATATTTAATTCTTTGGAGCAATATTCTCCACCATTACCAGGCCTAACAGTGGTTATATGACAACCAAATTTCTTTTTAACTAATGCTTTAAAATTTTGAAATTCATTAAAATTTTCAAATTTTAATTTCAAGAAATACACCCACATATCCCTAGTATAATCATCAATAAATGGAAGGAAATACTTGGTGCAAGCGACTGATGTCATGTTCATTGGTCCATGAATGTATGCATGAAGTAGTAGAAGCACTTAGTTTTATCTCCAAGTTTGTCCTTCTTCAAATGGAATTATGTACTTCTTCCCTATCCAGCAAGTTGTGCACACACCTTGAAAATACTACTAGATGGAAATAAGTCAATCTACCAAATTCTCTCAATCCAACAAATAATGGTAGGTCAAGTTGAGGTTCCCATACCACTTACGCCAAGGTGTATTTATGTATGATGTCCTTCTGGTTGTCAATGCATGCTC
>LPNX010288256.1:0-13728 GCA_001517045.1 Pseudotsuga menziesii
CATCAGGAATTAAAACTCCCTTTACATAGTAAGGAGTTTTAATTCCTCATGAGCTTTCGAGCCTCTCTAATGACCAGGAGCGAATCTCCAAAAACTACTAGCTCTTTGATTCCAATAGTGTTTACAATTTCCATCCCTTTGATTAATGCGAGTCATTTCACATAATTCGATTTGTTCCTTAAGCCCCAAGCATAATCTTTCTATCTGTTCTCTAGGGTAAAAAATGACCCCTCCCACACTTGCCAACCCACGGTATTGTTAATATCACTTATAATCTTTTTTTTTCCAACCTATACTTTATAGTACTGTTAATAGTTAATATCACTTATAATCATTTAATCTTGTATTTTTCAACCAATGAAAAACTAGAATATATATTCTTATAATCATTTAATCTTGTATTTTTTCAACCAATGAAAAACTAGAATAGATATTCTCTTTTTCAACCTATACATTTTAGTATTATTAATATCACTTGTAATCTTTTTTTTTCAACATTTACTTTATAGTATTGTTAATATTACTTCTTCCATGTTTTTAGATTTGAATAAAATCATACAAATCTCTTGATTTAAATATTAAAACGTTGAATAGTATAATTTCCTTTTTTTCCAAACATTTGTATATTTTCCTTTTCTCAACCTATACTTCATGGTATTGTTAATATCACTTAGAATTTTTTATCAATTAGAATTTTTTTTCAACCTATAATTTATAGTATTGTTAATAATTTATAGTATTGTTAATATCACTTATGATCCTTTAATCTGGTACTTTTTCAACCAATAAAAAACAATAATATATTTTCCCTTTTTCAACCTATACTTTATAATATTGTTAATATCACTTGAAATATTTTTTTTCAACATATACTTAACAGCATTTTTTTGTTTGTTAAGAAATGCCCATCACTCTGTGCGTTAGTACCCGAGTAAAAATCACCCATTCAGCTCACCCCTAAATGGTTTGAACTAAGGCCTTAACAGAATGAGATAGCCAAATTTGACAATAATATCACTTTTTCCATATTATTAGATTTGAATAAAATCATACAAATCTCTTAATTTAGATATTAAAAATGTTGAGTAATATAATGTCCTTTTCTTTGTAAACATTTAGATAATACTAATAATTTGATTATGAGAAAATATTTATTACAAATTTAAAGTAACTCTTTTTTTTTTTCAGAAGAAAAAATACGAGTCTTTGTTATTCATATGAATCAAAAGACATCTTTTACAATATCATAATGATGATATTTTGATCCCAAGTCCATGCATCTACCAAAGTAGATATCAATACATAGAAGCAAATACATCAAATACAAATCTGCAATATAAGAGCCAGATTCCAGAACCAACAGTAGCATCTGAGAGATATATACCGCAGCCAAAGCAAATGGAAAAAAGTCTGATCATAGCAGACTTTACTCATCATCCCTGATAAATAGGTCTGAAAAAACTGATATATATCGAAGATGAAATTCAGACATACAAAATCAAAGCATCGCAGGCTGGCAGGAAGGACTCATCATGGAGCAGCAAGAAGTAATCTGTCAAAAATAGGAACCATTGCTGAAATAAAAGATATTCAGCTACTCTAAAAGAGATTTAATAATCCTTGATTTACAATCAATCCATCCAAAGATTCAGAGAATGAAACAAGGCCCATATCCATCTTCATGCATTGTTTAGAGAATTCATCTGCCTGCATGTTATGCTCACGATATGTATGTCTAAAGGTCACCCGCAGGACCCTTTGTAGCATAAGTCTAATGTCGCGACACAAGTGCATCATAGAAGGCACATCAAGTGCAGAATTCTTGTTTAACCATGAGATAATAACCAAAGAATCCCCATAAATCAGCTGAATAGGAATACCCATGAGATAGCTGACTTTTAGAATTGCTCAGCAGGACAATAATTCTGCTCTAGTATTCGAGCTTCTACCACAGCCCATAGAAAAAATGTAAAAATGATAATCATTTATATAAATCACATAACCTAAACGTCCAATATAATCTGCTGTAGCACCATCGAAAAATCCGCATGGGAAACATTTAATTGGGTCTGGGCCAATAATGCAAGATTTATGAATTTTTATAGGCACAGGATATGTATTTAACAGACTTTCAATTCTAGCAATCAAAGCTGAGAGGGAAGGCTTCTTATTTTCAAATAGGCTGAAGTTTCTAGTGAGCCACATTCCCCAAAATATAAACAGGGGCACGAAGAAATAAGGGGCAGATTTCGAAATACTAGTGAACCAGCAATCCAAATAGGAGTGTATAGAACTAAAGATGGGGAAAGAGCATCTGAATTTTTTTCTCAAAATAAGAGTATAAACGAATCGAGAAAGGGCAGCAGAAAAATAAGTGATGTATATCTTCCAGGTTATTCTCATAGAGAGTACATCAACTAGGTCCATTGTATCCTCTAGTATGCAATTGTTCCCAAGTTAATATCTTTTGAAATATCATTAACCAGGAAAAACATTTTATTCTCAGTGGGATAGACAAAGACCACAGAATTTTTAGAACTTTGTCATTTAATTCCGAACAGATATTTTAAATAATACAAGTATAACCTTCAGCAGCAGATAATGGTCCAGTATACTTGTGATGAGTCCAAATTAGGGAATCAATTTGGTCAGTAAGCCGAATACGTCCAAATTCCAGACCTCTAACATAATTTTCCCATATAGTCTTCCACTCACCAATAAGATCAAGCTCTTCAGCAGAGAACCAGTAACCTTTGGCATTTGGAGTCTGATTGCGAGCCTGAGCTAAAGAGCAAATGCCATAATCCTCTAAATATTCTCTCAATCTTCTAAGCAGAGTAAAAGAGGAACCCATACCCACGATAGGATCAGCACCTAGGCAAATGGATTCACCGTTGCCAAATTGCCAGGAAATACCTTTGCCAATCCATTTTAAGGTAGCAATGAAGCCCTTCCAAATAATAGAGGCATTGTAGAAAATAAAATTTTTATCCCTGAGCCATAAATGAAAAAGGCTTATTTTTCATATATTTAGTGGTAATCAGAAGATTCCAGATGCCTTTGTTGTTGAATGCCATCCAAAAAGATTTCATTCTCAAAGAAAGACTGAAACTAGGGAGGTGCTTAATACCCCATCCACCGTGGGAAGTAGGCCAAGCCAATAGATGCCAATCCACTAGATGAAATTTTTTAGTCTTTTCAGAAGATCCCCATAAAAAGGAAAATATTAATTTTCTGAGCTTATCTAGAATAGGTCTAGAATAGGTTTATGTAATGTTAAGTAATTGATTTTGACAAAGTACCTAATGCAAATCCATATATTATTTGATAAACATGAGAAAATATCTTCTACAAATTTAAAACAACTTTTTATGTAATTTTAAGTAATTGATTTTGACAAAGTACATAATGCAAATTCATATTATTTGATAAACATTTTTTATAACTGCACCTTTTTAACGCTTATTATAACTTCAATGCATTTATTCCGTCATTTTTTAAGCCTTGTATTTCTTATAAAAGAAAGAAAGGAAAAAAAAAAGATGCACATTTTTAACACTTTTTATAACTTCAATGTATATATTCCCTCACTTTTATTTATTCTCTCATTTTTTTCTTCAATGTACTTATTCCCTCATTTTAAAAATATTCCCTCACTTTTTATAACTTCAATGTCTTTATTCCCTCATTTTCTTAAGCAAAGCATTGTATTTCTTATAAATAAAAGAATAAGCATTTAAAACACTTTTTATAACTTCAAATTTATTCTCTCATTTTTGTATTTTTTATAACAATAAACAAAATACACATTTTGAACATTTTTTTAAAAATTCAATGTATTTATTCCCTCGTTTAAATGAAACATTGTATTTTTTATAATAATAAAAAAATACACATTTTGAACACTTTTTATAATTTCATTGTATTTATTCCCTCATTTTTTTTATAACTTCAATGTCTTTATTCCCTCATTTTTTTAAGCAAAGCATTGTATTTCTTATATCTAAAAAAATAAGCATTTAAAACACTTTTTATAACTTCAAATTTATTCTCTCATTTTTCTATTTTTTATACTAATAAACAAAATACACATTTTGTACATTTTTTTAAAAATTCAATATATTTATTCCCTCGTTTAAATGAAGCATTGTATTTTTATAATATTAAAAAAAAACACATTTTGAACACTTTTTATAACTTCATTGTATTTATTCCCTCATTTTTTTAGTATTGTAAGCAAAAACATGGTATTGTAAGCAAAACCATTGTATTTTTTATTATTGTAAACACTTTTTTTTGTAATAATAAAAAATACACATTTTGAACACCTTTTATAACTTCATTGTATTTATTCCCTCATTTTTATTTATTATCGTAAGCAAAAAACATTGTATTTCTTATAAAAAATAGAAAAGAAGATGCACATTTTAAACACTTTTTATAACTTCAATGTATTTATTTATTATTTTTGTTTGTGTAAAGCAAAGCATCTTATTTATTATAAGAAAAAAATTCACATTTAAAACCCTTTTTATAACTTTGATGTATTTATTCTCTCATTTTTATTTATTTATTCTCTCATTTTGTTTTTAGGCAAAGCATTGTATTAAAAAAATAAAATAATAAAATGTACATTGAAGTTGTAAATGCAGATATTACAGATTGTCGATCCAACCATATCATAGAGATCGAGCTAACAAAATAAAATAAAATGTACATATCACTGAGCTAACAAAATAAAATAAAATAAAATGTACATAATGTTGGAAAAATGTAATTACACGCAGATCTATTGGCTTCCAACCGACTCCCACGATCTTGTCTGTCAGTCTGACAAGGAGGAAAAGTCCACATGTAGGTAGCGTAATTCAATCGAATTTATTTCAAAAGCTAAGTTGTTAGGTAGATAGTTATTGCAGTGTTTAATGCAAAGTAAGTCGGCAAGTAAGTCGGTCTATGCTGAAACAATTTTCAGATTGCCTATAAATAGAAGAAGCATTTTGTAATTTAGTTTACAGATAGAAAAAGGAAAAGATACAAGCAGAGGAACTCAGGGTACGAAATTGAAGTGGAAGCTCAAGCTTCTATACATGTGATTTAGTCGGAGAGCTAAAGCTCTGTGGACCGACGAGTTTGTAACAGACAAGTTTGTATTACTTTGTATTTCCGCATAGTTAAATATATGAAATAGTTTGTGGTTGAATTCATGATTATTTGGCTGCTCATATTTCCAGATTTACTTATGTAAATGTCTTTTACAATTACTGATAAGTAAAAGAACAAGAACCCATAAAAATCTCACCGCGTGAAAGTTCGAGGTTTTACGGCACTTTGGTCGATTCAAATCTTCCTACATATTCAGGCATATGTTTTTCTTAAGTTATTTGGATTTGTAAAAGTGGGTAGTTTACTTCATTTTACTCACACGTGAAAAGCATTTGTAATTTCTTAAGTCTTTAGACTAAGAAACATATTCTATCAACTTGGTCACATCTATCAACTTGATCGCAGATAAGTTGATCGCAGATATCAACTTGATCGCAGATAAGTTGATCGCAGGCAAGTTGATCGCAGGCATCAACTTGATCGCAGATAAGTTGATCGCATTAGGCATCAACTTGATCGCAGATAAGTTGATCGCATCAAGCATCAACTTGATCGCATATAAGTTGATCGCATCAGGCATCAACTTGATCGCAGATAAGTTGATCGTAGGGATCAACTTGATCGCAGATCGTAGATAAGTTGATCGCACATATCAACTTGATCTCACACATCATCTTGATCGTAGGTATTAACTTGGTCGCAGTAAAAAGGTGGTCGCAGTAAAAACAGGTCGGAGTTAAAAAGTGAAATTAATTATTTTTAAAATATTGACTGAGCCCTAAACCCAAGTTTAGTCGTCTCGGTTTTGGCTATCTGGTATTAGAGCGAGGTTATGTCAGAGCAAGGTTTATAAAATTCCAAGATTTTAGGAAAGAAATCTTGTCTTAAAAAGGTGGAAATTAATTTTCTACGAAAAGTTAATTAAAAATTAAAAATGGCTTCCACTTCTAGTTCATTGCAACCTCCAAGTTTTACGGAAAATAATTATGAATATTGTTCTTTAACAATGAAGGCCTTATTCAGAGGACAAGATGTCTGGGAGATAGTCCAGCATGGCTATGCAAAACTAGCAGACATGGCTGCATATAACAATCTCTTATAGGCTGAGAAAGATGTCTTGAGAGAACAGAGGAAGAAAGATGGAAAGGCTCTTTTTTTCATACATCAAGCTATGCATGACAGCATACTCCCAAGAATAGCAACAAAGATTAATGCCAAGGAAGCATGGGATACATTGGAGACTTCCTATCAAGGTTTGGATAAGGTAAAGACATCCAAGCTGCAAATTTTGAGAAAAGATTTTGAATCTCTGTGCATGAAAGATTCAAAGAATGTAGACACATTCTACACCAGAGTTGTTGGGTTGATAAACAAACTGAAATCTCATGGAGAACCCGTATCAGACCAAAGGGTTGTTGAAAAAATTCTTAGAAGTCTTCCCCCAAGATTTGAAAATTTGGTTGTGACCTTAGAGGAACACACAAACATGGCGACATTTAGCATTGATGAGCTACAAGCTTCACTCATCAATCATGAACACAGAATCAGCAGATCACAGACATCACTGGAAGGTGCATTTGCAGCACAGTCATCCATAAGCCGTGGTAGAGGTAGGGGGAGAAACAACTTCAGAGGTAGAGGAAGAAGTTCTTCAAGAGGAGGACGAGGCAGAAGTCTTGCAAATGTCGGTGGCAGAGGAGATAACCAGAACCCAAGTTAGCCAAGTGGCCAGAGGTTTGATAAATCAAAAATTCAATGTCATTACTGTAAGAAGTTTGGTCATTATGAATATGAATGCAGGAAGAAGCAATATGACCAAGGAAGACAAAGCCCAAGTCAGTCAACCAGCACCAACACTTCAACAGGTGTAATGTTAATAGCATTGACATCTCCACTTGAAGGCAATGCTGTTCAAGAAATTCCACATGACATATGGTACTTAGACTCAGGATGCAGCAACCACATGACTGGTAATTTAAATATTTTTTCCAGTCTAGATACTTCAGTTAAAACTGATGTTACACTTGGAAACAATGTCCAAGTCATTGTCTTAGGAAAAGGCACTGTTGATATTCTAACCAAACAGGGGGAGAGTAAGTATATCCCTGATATCTATCATGTTGAAGGTCTGAAACATAATCTGTTAAGCATTGGACAGTTGTTACAAAAGGGCTATAGATTCTACATGGAAGATGAACATTGTATGATCAAAGACAAGCGTCCAAGCGACCAACTGATAGCAAAAGTGCCAATGACAAGCAACCGCTTGTTTCCATTGAGGATAGTTCCTGACATAAAAGGGAAGACAAAGACAGAAGCTGCATTCAAGGCAGAAAATGAAGAAACAGTCCAGATCCTCGACAAGAGAGAAAATTGCAGTGCTAATTTGCAAGCTGCATTTCAAACAGATGTTCAGGATGAATCCTGGTTGTGGCATTTCAGATTTGGACATCTGAATTTTGGTGGGCTAAAGCTACTGCACACAAAGAATATGGTGAAGGGATTTCCATTGATTGATAGACCAGAGAGGGTTTGTGAAAGCTGCATTTTTGGCAAGCAACACAGAGAGACATTTCCAGTCGGAAAGTCCTATAGAGCATGCACACCACTTGAAATTGTGCACTCTGACATTTGTGGTCCAATGCAGAGATCATCCATTGGTGACTACAAATATTTTCTAACCTTTATTGATGACTACTCAAGAAAGACATGGGTATATTTCTTGAAACACAAATCTGATGCATTTGGTTATTTTCAGCAGTTCAAGGCACTCATGGAGAACCAGAGTGGACACCGCATCAAGATATTAAGGACCAACAAAGGAGGTGAATATGTTTCAAATGAATTTCTAAATTTTTGCAAGACCCATGGCATACAGAAACAATTCACTGCACGGTATACACATCAGCAGAATGGTATAGCTGAAAGAAAGAACAGAACCATCATAGAGATGGCACGCAGCATGTTGGCAGCCAAGCATTTGCCAAATGAGTATTGGGGTGAAGCAGTCGCAACTGCTGTATACATTATGAACCGATGTCCAACAAAGAGTGTGAAAAACAAAGTTCCCCAACAAGCATGGACAGGTATGAATCATAGTGTTTCACATTTAAAAGTTTTTGGTTGTGTTGCATATGCTCATATCCCAGATGAGCTGAGAAGGAAGCTAGACAAGAATGGATAGAAATGTATTTTTGTCGGCTATTCAGAAGACACAAAAGCATACAAGCCATATGACCCCATCACAAGGAAAGTGATTATCAGTCGGGATGTTCAATTTGTCGAGAATGAATCATGGGATGGAACCCTCGACACAAATGTCAAGATTGTGTCGAACATCGACAATGATGATATGGAAGAGGAAGTGGTTCAAATACCACATGTAAGTCAACCAGTGGGAGCATCGTCGACTCCCATGACACCAAGACATGGTTCAGCACAAGGACCATCGACATAAGTAGCAGCTCAAGCTACACCGACAAGTACACCAAGAGGACATCAGACTCCATCAAGCACTTCATCTAGGACGACATCGACAGAACCGGTGAAGACAAGAAGTCTGCGAGAGATATATGAAGCTGGTACACCTAATTCATTCTCTCTATTTGCATTATTTTCCCCTATATATGATCCACTAACATTTGAAGAATCTGTTGAAGAAGAAGTATGGGCACAAGCCATGGATGAAGAAATAGAATGCATTGAGAAAAACCAGACATGGGAACTGGTTGATGTACCAAAAGACAAGGATGTAATTAGTGTCAAATGGATTTATAAGACAAAGCAAGATGCTGATGGGAATGTGCAAAAGCACAAGGTAAGAATGGTAGCAAGAGGGTTCACACAGCAACTCGGCATCGACTTCAATGAAACGTTTGCGCCTGTTGCACGCATGGATACAGTTAGAACAGCTTTGGCTATTGCTGCACCAAACAAATGGCATGTTCATCAAATGGATGTCAAGTCGGCATTCTTAAATGGCTATCTAGAAGAGGAAGTATATGTGGAACAACCACAAGGGTATGAAGTTCCAGGTCAAGAGCACAAAGTGTATAGGCTGAAAAAGGCACTCTATGGTTTGAAGCAAGCTCCTAGAGCTTGGTACAGTCGTATTGATTCCTATCTCATTGAAAATGGATTTCACAGAAGTGAAAGTGAACCGACTTTGTACACCAAAGTCGATGAGCAAGGTAAGATGTTAATTTTCTTCCTGTATGTAGATGATTTAATATTTACTGCTGATTATGGCATAGCAGATTTTAAAACAGTCATGGAAAGTGAATTTGAAATGACTGATCTGGGGCTTACGAAGTTTTTTCTGGGCATTGAAGTTCAGCAGTCTGAAAGTGGTATTTTTATATCACAGTCTAAGTATGCAAGTGAAGTTCTAAAAAGGTTTAACATGTCTAACTGCAAGACATCCCCAACACCAGTGATAACAGGTTTAAAATTGAGCAAGGATGATGAAGGATCCACTATAGATCCTACGTTGTTCAAAAGGATTGTTGGCAGCCTTATGTATTTGACAGCAACAAGACCAGACATTATGCATGGTGTAAGTCTGATCTCAAGATTCATGGAATCACCAAAAGACTCACATTGGCAAGCAGGTAAAAGAATTCTGAGGTATGTAAGTGGCACAAAAGACCTTGGTATTATGTACTCAACTTCAGAAAATTTTAAACTCATTGGTTACACTGACAGTGACAATGGAGGCAGCATAGATGACAGGAAAAGCACATCTGGATACACATTTCATTTTGGTAAAGGTGTTGTTTCATGGGCTTCAAAGAAACATCCCATAGTAACTCTATCTTCAGCTGAAGCAGAGTATGTTGCAGCAACAAGTGCTGCATGTCAAGATGTCTGGATGAGGAGAGTCTTAAAAGACTTGTCACAGAACCATCAAGAACCGACAACAATATTCTACGATAACAATTCAGCCATAGCATTGTCAAAGAATCATGTGTTTCATAAGAGAACCAAGCACATTGACACAAGGTTTCATTTTATAAGAGAATTGGTGAACGACAAGGAAATTTGTTTGGAATTTTGCAGGTCTGAAGACCAACTTGCTGACATCTTCATAAAGCCATTGGCAAAGGACACATTCCAGTATCTGCGTAGTTATCTTGGAATGACAAGTTCTCCACAGTGAACTCTATCATAAACAAAGCATGTTTAAGCTCTGAAACATTTTGTAAATTTTGTTTTAAAAACTCCATCTGCTTATAATTAAGGGGGAGTGTTGGAAAAATGTAATTACACACAGATCTCTATTTGGCTTCCAACCGACTCTATCAGAGTCTGGATAAGCCGCGATCTTGTCTGTCAGTTTGACAAGGAGGAAAAGTCCACATGTAGGCAACGTAATTCAATCGAATTTATTTCAGAAGATAAGTTGTTAGGTAGATAGTTATTGCAGTGTTTAATGCAAAGTAAGTTGGCAAGTAAGTCGGTCTATGCTGAAGCAATTTTCAGATTGCCTATAAATAGAAGAATCATTTTGTAATTTAGTTTACAGACAGAAAAAGGAAAAGATACAAGCAGAGGAACTCAAGCTTCTATACATGTGATTTAGTTGGAGAGCTGAAGCTCTGTGGACCGACGAGTTTGTAACAGACAAGTTTGTATTACTTTGTATTTTCGCATAGTTAAATATATGAAATAGTTTGTGGTTGAATTCATGATTATTTGGCCGCTCATATTTCCAGATTTACTTATGTAAATGTCTTTTACAATTACTGATAAGTAAAAGAACAAGAACCCATAAAAATCTCACCGCGTGAAAGTTCGAGGTTTTACAGCACTTTGGTCGATTCAAATCTTCCTACATATTTGGGCATATGTTTTTCTTCAGTTATTTGGATTTGTAAAAGTGGGTAGTTTACTTCATTTTACTCACAGGTGAAAAGCATTTGTAATTTCTTAAGTCTTTAGACTAAGAAACATATTCTATCAACTTGGTCACATCTATCAACTTGATCGCAGATAAGTTGATCGTAGATATCAACTTGATCGCTGATAAGTTGATCGCAGATAAGTTGATTGCAGATATCAACTTTATCGCAGATAAGTTGATCGCAGGCAAGTTGATCGCAGGCATCAACTTGATCACAGATAAGTTGATCGCATCAGGTATCAACTTGATCGCAGATAAGTTGATCGCATCAAGCATCAACTTGATCGCATATAAGTTGATCGCATCAGGCATCAACTTGATCTCAGGGATCAACTTGATCGCAGATGGCAGATAAGTTGATCGCACATATCGACTTGATCGCACATATCATCTTGATCGCAGGTATTAACTTGGTCGCAGTAAAAAGGTGGTGGCAGTAAAAACAGGTCGGAGTTAAAAAGTGAAATTAATTATTTTTAAAATATTGACTGAGCCCTAAACCCAAGTTTAGTCGGCTCGGTTTTGGCTATCACATAGGAGTTGTAATTGCAGATTTTATAGATTGTTAATCCAACCATATCATATAGATCGAGCTAACAAAAATTCTAGAATTCATATAGAGGCCAAAATAGGCTCTAGAAAGCCTATTTTAACTATAAGAACCTAATTGACACCAGTATAACTATAACATAAACTTTATTAAACAAGTCACCATGGAAAAACTAGAAGTAGCGAGAATTGGGGACTGCTTCCACCTGAGAATCACCAGCAATGCAATGCCCACTTTGAGAGGGACAGACAGGCCAGTTGAGGAGAATCGTTCTCGAGCTAACAGAGCAATCATCTGTGACTCTTGATGTCTGGGCGCCCGAGCATGTTGACAAGCATCCAATTCTCTGGTCCATCTGTTCCATCCTGTATTTCAAATCCTCCATGTTTTTACCAAAACATCATTGACGTAGAGACTGTAAAAATACCCTCCAATGTATGAGCTTGCAGAGGGTTGGGAAGGTGACCACCAAAACACCTCCAATCACTGAGCTTGCAGACGCCTGGGAAGGTGACGACCACGTTTAAATGCTTGATGTCCTCAAAATTTTTATTAGCCAAATTACCAGTCAAGGCCATATGAGGGAAAAACATGCTTTCACCATGACCCAGGGATTTTCCTTCCCTGTCAAACCATTCAACTTTACACCCCTAGCGCTCAAGCTAGTCCTTAGAATTCGAGGAATTACAAAGTTCATCATTGGCCTCCACTGAAGCTAAAGACGCACTGTGAGAAAAAACCTCAGACCCTAGAGAGATCACTTTAATGATATTCAGACAGGAAGTGGGCACCTTGAGCTCTGCGAGAGGCTGCAGAGTACATCCCACATTAAATTAAATTGATGACAATGATGCTAGGGACGGCGGAGTACAAGTCACATTAAATTGATGGCAGTGGTGTACAGTGCAGTCGAAAAGTTTAAAAACAATCCCAAAGGGTCGAGTCTTTCGACCTGGACCCACGCTAACTGGCTTAACCAGCATGAACGTACATGCTGGATAACCTCAGCCTTAATTATTCCCTTCTGATAACAGATAAAATTTCTCTCATTATCCAATTTACTGAGGTAGTCAATATAATTTCTTAAATGGTGTACCTGGTACATTAGGTCATATTATAGATCCCCTAGATAAATACTTTTAAAGTCATCTGCGTTGATGATTTTGCCACTATTTAAAGATCGCAAGATCCTTTCATAAAATAGTTCACGTGCCACATTTCTAAATCTATCGATATTTCTACCCAAATTCTTGCTTGTATATATAGGAATTCAGTTCTCGCTCAAAGGTTTTTCTCTTTCTGTGAGCTGTAGTGAAGATGCATAGCTGCGTAGCTCCTGATATGTTGTTCCCTCAATCTGGATAAAATCACCACTATGAATTTCCCTATATTACAGCATCCAATCCTTTTGTGGATTTGATTCCATCCTCGAATCCGTTTTCTTCACAATACGTCGTTGACAAAGAGGCCCGGCAGTGTAGTTATTCCAATTATGACTAGTTTATCTATGCTAGAGTAATTACAGAAAAACCCAACATTTGTAAAGGAATAACCCTAGACGTCAAGTTTATAATATAATCAAAGTCTTTATCCCTCTAAAATTTTAGACAAATCTATGGGGAAATGGGTTATTTCTCTTCTGAACCCCTAATCAGATAGAATTCGGTGAAATAAAAGCAGATCTAGAAAGGATATAAAAAATACCTATCAAGGATAAAGTGGGGATAACTTTACTATGAAAACTTGAAAGAAGAGCTAGAAAGGATAAAGTGGGGTTAACTTTACTTTGAAAGCATGAAAGCAGAGCTAGAAGGATATAAAAAGTACCTATCAAGGACAGAATCAATCAAGTGGTATACCTTCTTTAACTTTGGGTATTAGTTATGTGCATCCTTGCAGGGGAGGGAATTCATGTACGTTTAAATTAAAATCTTTCTTCCAGCCAACAAGGGAGGCACTGATTACCTACTTTTCAGGTGATTTGCTTTTCATGCCTGCATGTAGTGTACTGTATCGGGACCAGGGGTTAAATTTGACGGGCGTATGGCCGTATTTAGGTTTTTTACCCATCAAATACAGGTGAATATGGAAAAAACCCGTCATCTAAGAAGGGCATTTTTTAAAAACAGTAGTAGTTTTGATGGGTATTTATAAAATTTGCCAGTGTCTA
>LPNX010288285.1:0-14029 GCA_001517045.1 Pseudotsuga menziesii
AAGACTGAAGGCTCTCTGAAGTCCGAACAAGTTATCCCTGTCCGGTTCACCAGGCTCACTTGATAGAAAACCACTAAGTACAACTTAGGTGGTAACAGCTCCCTGCTTCTTATCCACCAGAATGGGGTTTGAAACCCACTCCGTCAAGGGAACAGGATAGATAAAACTAGCTTTCAACAATTTCTCTATCTCTGCCTTAATCGCAGGTGGTTTCCTAGGATTCACCACATGCAAGCATTGTCGAACAGGCTTAGCATTGGGATAAGTCTTAATCTTGTGTTCCACAATACGAGGGTCGAGACCTGGCATTTCATCGTAAGACCAAGCAAAGATATCACAGAATTATTTAAACAGCTTGGTGTATTCTTGAATCTCAGCATGGGAACATTCTGCTCCAATATAGACATTCTCTATCCTGCCAGGATCACGAGAGATATTGATAGGAATCATTGAAGATATGTTTTCCATGTTTCCATTAGCCATCGGACCAGGAGAGCTTAATGGAACCATAGGGCTACCAACTCTCTCACTAATAACTGCCCTAAAGTCCTCATGCTCCAAGCGGTCAAGCTCGAGAAGAAAGTAAGATCTATGATGGAGTTCCTCCCATGGTGGCTCGAATCCCAACATGGCCTCAATAATCGCTTCATCTGAAGGGAAAACACTATCAAGGTAGTTGTCCACGTGAGAAGACTGCACTGCTCATGCCGGTAGCACATAAGGGTCCTCCTCCTTCATCTGCGAAGAGTAAGGACTGGGCTCTGTAATATACTCGAGATTAGCTTAATAAGATACCATAGTTGCAGGAAACGACACGTTCGTCACGATGGGCTCACTCGGAGTACTCAGTGTAGGAAGAATCCAAGGATCTTCCATATGACTCGTGTGAAAAGACACCGATCTCATAGATGTCGAAGCCTCACCAGAACTAGACCCTATCATAAGGATTGGTGCAGGACAACTAAAACTTCCCATGAGGGATGGATACATGCCCACACCCACACTCCCAGTTGCTGGTTGAGAGTGTTCAACGATCGGGATCAAAGCTCCTGAAGATGCGATAACTAACGGATTCTTGAATGACGTTTGATCAATCATGACTATCTTCCCGTTAAATGGAAATAATACAACATGAAATAGGGAAGAAGCTATGGCTTGCATACTGTACATCTAATTCCTATCCAGCAAGAGATTGTAGTCAAGGGGCACATCAACCACCTCGACCTCTATCGCAACGGTCTTCCCTCCCAAATGTAACTTAAGGGAAGGAAGAATCCCGTGCGGCCTAAACGATCTCCCATCAAACGCAATTAACATGGTTGCTGATTTAGACAACTCAAGGGAGCCTAAACCCTTCCAACACAATAAAGACATCACAGAAGCAGCAGCGCCTTCGTCAATCACAATGCGCTTGATGGTCATGTTTAGACATTCTACATGAATCAAAAGAGACATATAGTAAGGCAAGCAAGGCTGAATTCCTATGGTTTCAAATTTAATCATAGAGAAAGAATCATCATCATTCACACCAAGGGCAGAAATCAAATCCTTCCTTTGCGAAAGATAAATATGAAGCACTTCCAATGCAGATATCGCACAAGGAGTGTGGCTGAAATCCTCGACAACTAAATAGTTTTGGCTGGCTCGAGCATTAGGATTGTGCCCCGAACACTTAAGGACTCCCTTAGGAATGTGAGGTGCATCTTCAGGTTTATCCATAGGTTTTTCAATATGAAAAGGAGACCCTGGTGGATCAGGTTCCTTTCCTGGGCTAGGTTGTGACAAACCATAGTCCTTCACATGGGTCACAACTTTTGCAGCACATACCATGTTAACACAACCATGACCACTACCCTCCGGTGGATCTTGATCACCACCAGATTGATCATGGGTCCTCAAGTTCATATTTTGATTGTGAGGTAAAGGGTTGGTTAGCATAGCTGGGCCCTGTGCCAAGAATCTTGAGGCTTCATTGATACAAGGGCACAAGTAAGTGAGGTGATCATCCTTACACAACCTGCAAGGGAATTGAACCTTACGTTTAGCTTGCTTGTCCCCTGCAGCATTACAGGAATTCTTGTCATTATTATTAGCATTCTCATTCCTATTCCCACCCTTACGATTATTCTTACCCTTCTTTTTATTCCGTCCAGGCTGCTGGTTACCCTTCTGGTTCAACGATTGTACTGAAAGCACACTCGCCGTTTGGGCGGGTTGAGATGAAGTTGTGGCTTGTCCCGAAGCAGATTGGTTGATTGACAACTGACTAACTTTTTTTTCAACTGAATCCATAGATTTAGCACTCGCACAACCCACAATTCCATCGGCATGTGGTCTAGGTTTAAATTTGGGGTCGAAACTAGAACGCGGAGCATTGGGAATGATCTCATATAACAAACCGGACTGAGCATAAATCAAATCTAGTTCATGCGCCCTAAAAATGGCTTGTTCCTCATTTTGCACTCCAGATGTAGAAACATCCTTTGCTATATACAGCAATAACGACTTAAGGAACCATTCGAGGAGGAATTCCCGTGGTATAAAGGCTTTAATTAACCTCTTCCATCTATGCCACTCTTGGATATGATCTGAGTGTTGCAGCTGCAACTTTTCTCCCCAAATTTCTTATATTTTGGACCCCTCCTCATGTTTTGCTTTGGTCGTTGAATCCTTTGAGTTGTCGGTCTGTGTTTTAATTTTTAATGGCTACAAAAGCTTAGCTCTTGACCAAGGTTCAGATTTTGATTGCATTGGAGTTTATGGTGAGTCGCAGCTTTTCAGTTTTATTTTTCTTGTTGATTGAACAAGTTGTTCTTTGCTATGGGTCGCCGTTGCGGAGGTATGATAGGTCGTTTTCCATTATTGAATGTTTAAAGCTGACTGAAACACTTGGATTTTCCATTGGATCGGGAGTCTTTCTTGTTTTGATCAGAAGCCTTAACATTTTTCCCATCCGCCGTTGCGGCTCCTAAAGCAATTTAGCACCCGAAGTTCAAATCGTTCCGACTGTCGATTAGCGTTTTCCTATTTAGCCGCGGAACCGAAGCCGTTTCTCTTCCATCGCTGCGGATGGGAAAGCCATTTGTCTTCTGAAACGTAAATCCATCCGACTTCCGACTTGCATCGCATGGCTCTAGCCTTCTCTTTTCCGCCGTTGTGCCTCTCAAAGTATTTTGGCTTCCGAAGTACAAATCCATCTGACTTCTGATTAAAGCCTCTCTTGCCCGCATTTCGCTTGTCCGTAAATTGTGCCTTTTCCGCCGTTGCGGCTGGGAAATCCTTTTGGCCTCCGATGTTATTTCCTTCCGACTGCTGACTTTAAGTTTTCCCGCCAATGAGTTTCCTGTTGACCGTCGTAGGCTAGGTTTGTCAAGCCCACAGGTGGTGCGCCTTGCCATTTCCTTGTGGAATAGTTGTTTCAATTGGTAATATTTGTTGGTTTTGAATAATGCTTGTCGATTTGATTGCAGGCGGTTTTGAGGAGATCGGTCAATCTATCGTGGTGCAGAGAAAGACGGACCATTTTGGAAAAAGTATAACTGAAACCAGGGGGATCGCCAGGAGGTCTAGGGGAGTAAAAGACGAAATCCGGAGCTATAAATGCGAGGACCCAAAAAACTGATCAGTTACCAAGTGGTTCATGATTGCATACAGACAAGATATAGGAATGTGAAGCGTTTGAGAAATGAAAAGATGATGCGTTTGAGGGAAATGGAAGCATTCTGTAATTGTAGTTTAAATATTTGGAAGTAGGACTTAGAAGGGACTTTTTCCCTGGAAAAATTTGTAAACTCTTTTTCTTGTAAGAGGAACTACTTCATTTTACAGTCAGAAAGTGCAACTTTTTCCTGCTGGAGAGAGTGAAATGTGGAATGTATCAATGCGACTCAATGAATAATGTTGAAGAGGAGCTATTTCATTTTTTAGCTGTGTTTCATTTACTGTGAGAGTATTTAACTTCCTGAACCCATGTTCTTGTTGAATGTTCTTCAGTATATTTTGGGATGTTTTCCACTGTGAGTAATAAATGTTGTTCATAAAATAATCGGCTATTTGGTTTTTTAAATATTTGTAATTGTTCGTGTGTCTTGAAAGAAGTGTCAGCTAACGATAACTCTTCATAATGCATGTACAAAATGTATTACTCACTTATAAGTGATAATCCTGCTCCCTAGGGATAGTTTAGGTAGTTAGTTTCTTTTCCTTGTTGTCTATGATTGGGATGCTAGTGAGTCTAAGATGAGAGCTAAGAACCTGCGCATCACATTGTGACTGCTCCTCGCATCTTATCACCCTACATGGTTAATTAGGCACTTGCATATCATACATTAAGTCAAAAAATACAAAACTCACGCTGGATCGGGCCATAACCAGTAAAACCTTTCTTTTGTACTTGACCTACGGTAGTCGGACCGCAAACCGGATGGATTCCCTATACCAAATAGTCAACGGGCTAGTTGGGAACGTTGATTGGGGAGAATCCCTTACTATTGTTTCCTGCGAATTTCGGGGCCCCAACAGTTTTGGCGCTAGAAGGAGGGCCGCCAGTGCATGGATGGCCGAGGAAACCCGTTTTCCCAAGAATATTCCACCGGTAACAGTTCTGAAAGAAGTGGGTTTCATAATCCAATTCTAGAAGAAAGAGAACATCTATATTCTGTTGGCAACGAAATTGTAAATGATCTGAGAAGACACACTAGGGCATACGTAAAGAATATTGGAGGATTTCCAATCATCCCTGAACTGCCCAGGAGAGAGTATAAAAGGAAAGATCGTCCTGTAGCAGAAGACTCAGTGTTGGTGGGATACTGGGAAGATCTTGTAGAAAAATCCTTACAAGAAGTTGTGCTACCTTTGAATCAAGAAGGCCCAGAAACCCCTCACAGTTCTCCTGCTCATACTCCAGTTGTTTCACCTCCTCACTCCCCACCCGGACTCATGGCAGGAGTAAATGCTAATCAACCACCTAACCCACCAAATCCACCACCTGCATGGAGAGACAGATCACCAATAAACCTTACACCTCCCTTACATGACCTACCTCAAGCCTTTGACAAGATGTTGCCCAAGTTTGATCCCAATGAGAAAATACTAGTAGATGATCACCTACAAATCTTTTACTTGGAAATTGAGGGATTAAGGGCCGGGGAACATGAAGACGTGGTGTGCAGACTGTTCCCGCATACCCTTAAAGGAGCTGCAGTGCCATGGTACTTTGGATTGCCTGCTAACTCTATCCCTGATTGGGATACCTTCGAACAAATTTTCAGAAGTAATTATGCAACTCAGAAAACTCATGCAGCTCTTATGAAAGGGTTGTGCGTGTTGAAGAAAGAAAGAAAAGAAAAAGTGCACAGTTTCACTCAAAGGTTTGCAGCATATCTCAAGAACTTCTCTGAAATAGATAAGCCTTCAGACAAAGTTCTTATTGAATACTATACTTCAGCTTTAGGCCCTGATTTGGCCATGTTTGCCAAAGGCAGGGCCAAGCCTACTTTGACATAAACCTATGAAGAAGAAGAAGTGGTGGAAGCTGAAAGAGAGAGCATTGAAGACTATCCAGAACAGTCTAGAGAGAAAGGCACAGGAAGAAAAGCCTTATTGTTTACTAAGCCTAACGAAGAAAAGTCTCCAGATTTGGAAAATATGGCCAAAATGATGTAGAAGCTTTCCAATAAAATCATAGATATGAAGAAAGAAAAGGAAGCACAAAAGTTTTATAAGCCATATTATAAGAAAAGAGAGGATAACCACCAGTCTCAACCTCCTCCGCACAATACTACATCTATGAATTTAACAGAGGTAGGCTTGGATAATTTTTGCACGTTCCACCAACAGCCACACTCTGAGAAGAATTGTCTGCAGTGGATAAAGTCGATGACGTTGGTCATGAATCAGCTGTTAGATTCTAGATTGACAGAAGAGGGAAATGAAGAAAGAAAAGAAGATTCTGCTTCTACATCTACTAAAGAACAGGAAGAGGAAACCATGGCTTTATGGAATTCTGTCTCACTATTTGATGCTGAAGAAGAAAAGACTCAGGGGTGTAAAGATGTTATGGAAACCAAAGTAGCCACGAGGAGCCAAGGGACGGTTAAGGAAGACAGTCTTATACTCCCAAAGATTAAGAGGCTGCAGAGAAATGTTAAGAAGAGATTTCAAGACAAATATTTGGCTGATAAAATTCTAGAGTTCACTATTAATAGCCAAAATCCTAGGCAGAGTGACGCACAGGCCAAGCCCAGTGAAGAAAATGCTGGAAAACCCCATCTCATTGAGCAGCCAATGGATTATGACATTGTGGAGGATTTAAAGAAGATAAAAGCGACTGTTCCACTATTCGAAATGTGTAAAATGCCACAGCAAAAGGAAAGACTTTTGAAATCACTTGAAGGATTGGATGAGAAGTTGCCCGCTAACAATCAACCTCAAGAAGAGGAAGAAATTGGGGAAACCAGCGTGGGAGGTAAGTCTAAAAGAAAACATCCACCTTTCCTCCTCACGTTTGAAATTTTCAATCATAATGTACATAACTGCTTGGTAGACTCAGGGGCGTCAGTAAATGTTATGCCCATATCAGTCTGCAAAAAGATCAATGGGAAGCCTAAGCCATCCACGTGGAGGGTGGTTCAATTGGATAGAACGGATGTAAAGGTAATTGGTGAGATGGAAGATGTCCTACTCCGTCTGGCATCTAATGACAAAGTTTGCCAAGTTATTAACATCGTGGTGGCTGATATATCAGATGCTTACGGCCTCGTCCTGAGCAAAGATTGGTCGGCCAAATTAAATGGATATTTCGCCTCAGATTGGTCGCATCTGTGGTTGCCATACAAAGGAAGTCCGAACCAGATCAATATTTTAAGAGAGCCTCACATGAAGTACAATGTTACTCAACTGGAGGAGAAGAATGTACCAGTGGATTTTGTATTGGGAAACTATTTTATTGAGTCGGAACTAGGTAATTACCAAGCAAAAGAAGCCAGCAACACATCTGATACCCAGCCTAATCTCCTTCGATTCTCACAGGCCAATGAGATTGACTGTAAAATAGTAGACTTAGTAGTAGGAGTAGATTCATTTTCAGTAGTTAATGATTTTTGGACTTTATTTTTTGATGGCTCTAAGACATTAGAAGGGTCAGGGGCTGGCTATGTCCTGATTGACCCACAGAAGAATAAACATTTCCTTTCATGTAGATTAGAGTTTGAGTGTACTAATAATATAGCTGAGTACGAAGCACTGGTGCAGGGACTAAAGAAGGCAATTGAATTAAAGGTAAGTAATCTAAAAGTTTTTGGGGATTCTGAAATTATTGTGAAAAAAATCCGGAATCAGATACATTGTATTTCTCCTCACTTAAAGGCTTACCAGAATGAGGTATGGGATTTGCTGAAATATTTTAATGCATTTAACATTATTTCAATTCCAAGAATTAAAAACGCAGCTGCTGATCTGTTGGCCACATCATCCGCTAGACTCGTACCCACTAATAAACGATGCTCTGTTGAACTGCTTTTCAGGCCCTCTGTACCAGATATGATTACTAACCTACGTGTGTTCGATGATGACCAACATATCATAGAATGTTTAACGAATGATGAAGTGTTTAAAGGAGCGATCATAGACGATGAAGAGCATCAGGATGAGATGAAATACGATAATTTCATTCCTAAAGGAGTCAGAACGTTGGAAAAAATGTTCTATTTAAATGAAAAATTCAGAAGACCACCCAACGTGAAGACCCACAGCTCATCTCTGCAGTTTGAGTTGATTAATTTAGGGACTAAAACGAATCCTAAATTTGTGAATCTCAGAAAAGGTTGTTCACCAACGGAAGGAGACAAGTTCGTCAGTTTGTTTAAACAATATAAAGATATTTTCACATGGATGTACAAAGACTTGAAAACATACGATATGATCATCATCAAACACGTCATCCCCATTAAAGCAGGTGTCAAGCCATATCAGCAGCCGTTGAGAAAAATGCATCCAAAGTTGGAACCGCTGGTTCAGAGTGAAGTGAAGAAATTATTGGATGCTAGAATCATTTTCAAAGTCAGACACTCTGAGTGGGTGTCAAATCTGGTACCAGTAAGAAAAAAATCTGGGGAAATCAGACTCTGCGTGGATTTCAAGAATCTAAACTGCGCTTCTGATAAAGATAACTACCCTGTGCCACCCATGGAGCAATTGCTACAAATGGTCTCTAGTTTTGAACTATTTTCATTATTAGACGGTTTCTCTAGCTACAATCAAGTATTAGTAGCCGAGGAATACAGGTTGAAGACAACGTTCAGAACCAAGTGGGGAACCTTTTCCTACAGAAGGATGCCCTTTGGGCTTATAAATGCTGGAGCAACATTTCAGAGGGCTATGGACATAGCTTTCCGCGGGTTGATTGGCCGAAGCACTGTAGTATACCGTGATGATATTACAATATTCTCGAAGAGAAGGGGAGAGCACGCATTTCACTTAAGGCAAATTTTCGAACGCTGTCGTAAGTGTGGCATTTCACTCAATCCTAAAAAGTGTGTATTCACTGTCACGAAAGGAAAGTTGTTGGGCCACATAGTTTCAAAGCAAGGGATCTCCATTGATCCAGAAAGAATTAAGGCTATTGAACAAATCCCCTTGCCCCATAATAAAAAGGGGATGCAATCCTTCATGGGAACCATAAATTTCGTACGAAGGTTTGTGCTTGATTTTGCCCAGACTGTTAAGCCGCTGCAGCAGATGGTCAAGTAGAATGCACAATTCAAGTGGACTAAACTTGAGAAGAATGCTTTCAGCAAAATTAAATCTATTGTTGCACACGCACCCTCCTTGAAAAGCCCAAACTTTGACAAAGACTTTATTCTGTAAACATTTGCATCCGATGATTCACTGGAAGCCGTGCTCACCCAGAAAGAAGAAGGGGGGGATGAATTCCCAATCTCCTTTATGAGTACCGGTCTACAAGGGACCGAATTGAACTACCCAGCTGTTGATAAACAAGATTACGCAGTATTCAAAGCAATAAAGCAATTCAAGCCTTATATATTAAAGAATCAAACCAAGGTAATAGTTCCCTACCCAGCCGTAAGATCTCTTCTTATACAGAAGGAATTAGGAGAAAGAAGAGGTAACTGGGTAACAGCTCTTCAAGAATACAACCTTGAATTCAAGCTAGCCTCTATAGTTAAAGGTCAAGGGTTGTGTAAATTGATGACTAAAAGTGGGAACAATGAAGAACAAGCCTGGGGGGATGAGGCCAAATTACATGTAATGGATGTATGTCCTTTATTTACAGCTCCTGAGTCTTGGTATAGAGACCTTGTGCATTACTTGCAGGCAGGGATGTTACCTGAACATTAGAATTCCAAGCAAAGAAGAGCACTACATCTTAAATCAGCATCTTATCAAATTATGGAAGGGGTATTGTTTAGAAAGAATTATGACGGGGTTCTTCTCAGATGCTTAGAAAAGGAAGATGCGAAGAAAGTGATGGCAGAATTGCATGACGGTCCTACTGGAGGACATTCAGGGGATACCACAACTCACAAAATCCTCAGGGCGGGTTACTACTAGCCTACGCTCTTTAGAGACGCACACGTACATGTCAAGAAATGTGATATTTGCCAAAGGTGTGGTGGGAGACAGCCTAAAGCAGCAGCACCCCTAAAGCCTGTGATGATCACGAAACCATTCGAGCAATGGGGGTTGGATATTATTGGAGAAATAAAACCAAATTCCTCTCTGCATCACAAGTACATTCTGACCGCGACTGATTATTTCACTCGCTGGGTCGAAGCTATCCCGTTGCGCAAGATAAACGAAGACGAAGTCATCAGCTTCTTGCAGGATCATATCATGACCAGGTTTGGGGTTCCAGTTTCGTTAGTATTTGATAATGATAAATACTTTTCATCAATTAAATTTGTTAGAATATAATCCGTTAGGGATTATTGTAAATAAATAATAAATAGGAATATGAATAGATGTGTAGGAAGATGAAAGGGCTGGTTCTCAACCGCCACATTGTAATGTATAAATATTTGAATTTGGCTATGTAATACTATCGAATTGGGAGTTATACCTAACAAGTGGTATCAGAGCAGGGCTGTATTCCATAACTCTTGCTGCATTTCTGCCCATTACTGGCATTCTGCTTGCCAGTCCATTGCCAGACTGCTCCATCAGTCTACTAGTGGAGTCGCATGCAATGTATGCGTTACTCCATCTGCCTGCGTTTATTCTCTGCTAAAAATTTTGAAGAATACCTAACCCTAATTTTTTGTTGGCCGCCTCTTCATTCCCCATCGCTGCTGGCAACGTATCTTCTATGCAAAAATTCCACTCAGCTTACAGCTCCACAGCTACATGCTGGTGTAACAGGAATGTGCTGAAGTTTGAGACTGCACCACTACGTTATGAGGAGTCTATACATTGTTTTGTGGAGATTGAATGAAAGCCACGAATGATAAGTTCTTGCTCGAGCCCTAGACTTGATATCAAATAAGTCCGGCAGTCTCCATCCCGCTAGAATCGTTTTGGATAAAGGCTTCTTCCCACAAGAAGTCAATTCTCATTAGGATGTTCCCTCATCACCAGATCTAAACATTGCAAAAGATCTGGATTTAGTTCCAGGTGAAACCCTAATTTATGCTGCAATATAGTTGTGACTGCGTTGTTGAGTATATATCCTACGTTTTTGGGAGCAACCTCTGGGCTCTGGATATTACTGCTGCAGCATACAAGCAAGATTATTATCATCTAGTATTACTGCGGTAAGCGTGGAGACTCTATGATGTGTTGTATGATGCATTGAAAACTGGTGCCGTTGCTGGTGAAAACTGGTGCTTGGGTTTTCTCCTTTCGACCTAAAACTGTGTGCTGGAGAGATTGTGCAGTGGGAGACTGCCTGCGTGAAGCTCGTATATATACGGTGTAAGCTGGTAATGAATGTGCTGTGTGAAGCCTTGTCGAGCTCTGAACAGAGACCTGCGTGAAGGCTGAAGAGCTCGCGTTGTGTATGCTGCGTGAAGAGCCCGAGTTGTGATGCTGTGGAGAAAAGATTGTGGAGAAGAAACTATGTTGTGAAGCCTGAACAATGCGTTGAAGTATGCTGTCTGGAGCCTGAGAATCGTGGAGCTGCGACCTATAGATTGATATATTGCTATGACCTGGAGCATAAGAATTGTTGTTTGGGTGATATATACTGCATATGCTGGAGACTTATATATTGAATGCATTGTACTTCCAGCAGAAGGGCCTGCGTTGAACTATCAACTGTTCCACACCACATTCAATCCCTTTGGAAGTTGCAAACTTCCTCTAGACAGCGTTGAAGACTGAACACATGGAGACCTGCGTAGAGAGTGCCTACGTGAATGCTGGCTGCGTGGAGCTGCGTGGAGACCTGCGTGGAAACCTGTGTGAATATTGAAGCTGCGATTTGTGTGAGAGATGGTATCCTCCATTTGAAGCTGCGATTTGAGATTTGAAGCGCCGTTGCCGGGGAACCCTAATTTTCTGAAGTGAACCCTAATTTTCTTGCAAAGTCTGGATTGTGTTGTGCTGTTTATCGTTCTGTTGAGCACCATGGCTGGGAAGTTCAGTATAAATTAAAGTATTGAACTTCATATATATTGTGTAATCCATGCTTATGCATCGTATTTCTGATAGATAAGTCGTGATTAGGCATAAATATCAGCTAAATTCTTGACTTGACTGTGTCCATATGAGACAGCCCACTCTTACTGATCTTCATGAAGTTGCCTTCCTCAGAAAAGCTCTGAATAGAAATTAAATGATATGGGAACCAATTGCATTGATTATTTTTCACAGGCGATAGGCTATTGTGAAGTTTTGAAAATGGTCATTATTCATGAAAAGATTTGAAAATGGTAAAGTGAAAGTGTCCGCTCATTAACGGCCAATTAAGTATTGTTTGAATATAGAGTCACATCAGATTTATGAAAAGATTTATGAAACTGGCATACAAAAAAAAAAAACCCTAGTCTATATGCGTTGAGTATATGCTACCTATTAAAGAGGCCCATGGCTGTTGTATGAACCTGAGCATGAGCTCGTGGTTGTTACTGATATGTGCTACTGCGTGACTGCATGTATGCTGCGTTGAAGATTGAGTGGTGTCTTCTTAGAGGTTGAAGCTAAAGGCAGCGTCCGCTTAAGGAATTTTTTGTGAGAGACAATCTCAGAAAAAAAATCTTCAATTGAAAATTGACTGATATATTGAAGATTATATATATACTGAGACTGATATATTGCATTGTGATACTAAGACTGATATATTGCATAGTGACTGATATATTTTGTATATTGAAGAAGCTTGTGTATGCTCACCTGTAGCTTGCATTGTATTCACCTTGGCAGAGACTGTAGACCTGCAAGGTTATTATTTTTTCTATTTCTCTTTGTCATATCAAGTTTATTATTGTAAACTAACAGTTGTAAAGATGCACTCTTTGGCATCTAGTATTGGTGCTACCCTAGCTGGGAAAGACCAATCCAAAGCCCCTTCCAAGGGAGATTGCAGCAAAAGAGGCAGAGGAAGCAGAAATTTCAGAGGCAGAGGGGGCAGAAACAAAAGATCAAAGTTGCAGTGCAAGCGTTGTGGAAAGACTGGGCACACATCAGATCAATGTTGGGCTTCGTGGGAGTCCATCAAAGACAAGCACAACCAGAAGAAAGATGACCAAAATGCTAGTAAATCTTCTGATTCTTGTATTGTTGCACATTGTAATCTTGGATTTAATGAAATGACTTCTCTCTCATCTTATAAAGATTGTTGGCTGCTTGATACTGGTGCAACATCACACATGACATTTAGAAAAGACTGTTTTGAAGAACTGAATGAAACAATAGATGGCATAGTTTACTTTGCAGATAAGTCTAGTATTAAACCAAAGGGAATGGGCACCATTCGACTGAAGATGCCTGGATTCCCTGATTTCTTGTTGAAGAACGTTCTCTATCTTCCAGAGTTGCAGAGAATCCTGCTGTCCTTGGTGGAGATTCGACAACAAGGCCATTCCATCCACATGTTTGATGGAATCGTTGAAATAAGAAAGTCCTCTGACAACCAAGTCATCATGACTGGATATGAAGATGGAAAGCTGCTGAAGCTCAAGGGTTCATCCGCAAGATTTCAGAACTATGCCTACCTCTCTCAACATGGAGAAGGTAATATGTCATCTAGTTCATTGTGGCATGCAATATTTGGTCATCTAAATTATAGCAGTCTTCGTGAATGGTGTATTTGGCTTGCCCACCATTCCTAAAGAGAAGAATAAATGTGATGCATGTATTTTAGGGAAACATAGTAAGCTGCCATTCCATGAATCTAATTTCAGAGCAAGTACGAAATTAGAGTTAGTACATTCTGATTTGTGTGGCCCAATGCCAACTCCTTCAGAAAATGGGAACAAGTATTTTATGACATTTGTTGATGACTACTCAAGAATGTGCTAGACATATGGTTTAAAGACAAAATCAGAAGCATTTCAAACATTCAAAGATTTTCATGCATTGATAGAAAAACAAGCACAATCAAAAATTGGTACACTTCGTACTGATAATGGAAAAGAATACACTTCAAATGCTTTTGAAGCTTATCTTCGTCAACATGGAATTGCACATCAGACTACCGTTCCCTACAATCCTTAACAAAATAGTGTAGCATAGAGAATGAATAGAACCATAATGAATATGGTTCGCTCAATGATGTTTTTCAAGAATGTAAAACTAATGTTTTGGGGTGATGCAGTAAAATGTGCAGCATATTTGAGAAATAGAAGTCCATCAAATGCACTTGATAACAAGACTCCACATGAAATGTGGTTTGGCCATCTCCCTTCTGTTAGGCATCTCAGAGTTTTTGGTTCCACCTGTTATGCTTTGATTCCGAAGGAGCAAAGAAACAAGTTGGTGCTCGAAGCAGAAAGTGCATTTTCCTGGGGTACGAAGAATACTCCAAGGCATACCATTTGTATGATGAGGTAAACAAGAAATTTGTTATTTCCAG
>LPNX010288285.1:14844-222813 GCA_001517045.1 Pseudotsuga menziesii
CCTACCTTACAACAACTAGAACAGATATTTCTTATTTTGTTGGCATACTTTCAAGGTTCATGAATAAACCTTGTGAAGGACACTGGTCAACTGCAAAAAGAGTTCTAAGATACTTGAAGGGGACTCAAGACATTGGACTCAAGTACTCTAAAGTGGATGACTTCAAACTTATTGGGTACTCATATTCAGATTTATATGGCGATAAGGAGACAGGAGTATCAACTTCTGGATACACTATGAGTCTTGGATTAGTAGCTGTCTCATGGAGATCACGCAAACAATCAGTTTCGGCAGATTCAACAACAGAAGCAGAATATGTGGCTGCAGCTGAAGCAACGAAAGAAATAGTATGGCTCAGGAAGATACTTGAAGATTTGCAAGAAAAACAAGAGAACTCCACTCCATTACTGGTCGACAATACTTTTGCAATCAAGCTGGCTAAGAATCCTAGATTCCATGATCAAACCAAACACATCAACACAAAGTATCATTTGATTCGACATCATGTAGAGGCCAAGACAGTCCATCTTCGACATTGTTCCACAAATGATCAAGTTGCAGACATCTTCACCAAAGCGCTTGGACGAGAAAAGTTTGAAAGATTCAGAAACATGCTCGAACTTACGAACACCCCTTCGGATTAAGAGGGGGATTGTTAGAATATAATCCGTTAGGGATTATTGTAAATAAATAATAAATAGGAATATGAATAGATGCGTAGGAAGATGAAACGGCTGGTTCTCAGCCGCCACATTGTAATGTATAAATATTTGCATTTGGCTATGTAATACTATCGAATTGGGAGTTATACCTAACAAAATTGACTGTATTTGCTCATGATAAAGGGATAAAATTGCATTATTCTGCTAATTACTATCCACAAGGAAATGGCCTGGCTGAATCCTCTAACAAAAATTTGATTAGAATTTTAAAAAAGACTGTGGTAGAAAACCAAAGGAGTTGGCACTCAGCATTACCAAATGCCCTTTGGGTTGATAGAGTCACCCCCAAGTCTGCAACTGGAGTGTCTCCTTATACCCTTGTCTATGGAAAAGAATCCATTCTTCCTCCCAATATCATGCTACCATCTTCCATACTAGCTCAAGAGTCTAGAGGGTCTGATGATGAATTTTTACAGATAAGAATATATAATCTCCTGAAAGCAAAAGAGGCTAGATATAAATCCAAAGGACGCTTTGAGCAACAAAAAGAGTCATTTAAGAGATGGTTTGACAAGCATAAAGCTAGGACAAAAGACCTTGAAGTAGGAGACTTAGTCCTAAAATGGGAACACCCCCATGATGAGAAGGGAAAGCATACCAAATTCCAGCAGTTGTGGGTAGGCCCCTTTTAGATTGCAGCCAAGCTTGGTCCTTGTACTTACAAGTTGCAAGATCTGCAGGGGTGGGAGGAGAACCTACCAGTAAATGGTTTGGTTCTCAAGCCTTATTTTTCATGAGTTTGTTTGATTTCTTCTGTCTTGTGTATAAACAATCCGTCTGGCTGTCTTTTGAGTCATGTTTTTCAGTTTGCTTTAGTTTGATTTTTCTTGTTTTCAATAAAGGGGATGAACCTGCGGTTGCATGGGGAACATCAGAATTTTTGGGAGTGATAAACAATTTAGTGATCAGACTGTGGGTTGCTGTTTATATTAAAATTTTCTTCCAGCTTAGTCGTTTTCTCGAATAATTCTGTGTGCATTGAAGTCCTACTTAATCCCTATGAAATAAACCAGATTCAAAGGGTCTGGAATACTATGTTGGGGCTCCATCCATGTCACACTTAAAGTGTCCTAAGGAGTGACAGTAGAGGACCCATGGAAAGGAGCAAGGTGAACATTATATTAAATATAAATGATCCCATGCCAAGAAACGAATGCCAAAAGGAAAATAAAGAGTCAAAAAACTCCTATGAAAGCATCATAAATCAAAGCAGGTGTTGAATCATGAGTACTAAGTTGCCTAAAGATCCTCTCCGTCCGTGAGCTAAAACTTAAAGTATACCACTCACACAAAAGGACACTATGGGATAGAGGATCCTGAAATAAAATTCAGTAAGACAGGGCATTCAGGAGGACTCGTAAGAAAAGGGACAAAAGTCCAAAAGCACAAAAAAGTGCTAAAATGGCATGGGAACAAGGAACAAACGAATATTTATGTTTACCATGTGCTACAATCCTGTGGTGTCCAAGCTGTCAGCTACCTGAAGACAAAGGTAATAATGAAACTCATTTTCTGGCCTCAACAGAGTTATCTAGACTTGAAAATCTTGGTTTCCACTCTCCCAAATTGGACTATTATCAATGATTGAAGGTACACACTTTCGGCGTTCGAGAAATCCAGATAGCCGAAAAAACTCAATAGAATGCATTTGTTGTTAGAAAGTCTATCACTCAAAGGTTAATTTCCTAGAGATCTAGGTTTACCAGGTAATCACCAATTGTTGCAGCTGCAACTTTTCTCCCCAAATTTCTTAAATTTTGGACCCCTCCTCATGTTTTGCTTTGATCGTTGAAGCCTTTGAGTTGTCGGTCTGTGTTTTAATTTTTAATGGCTACAAAAGCTTAGCTCTTGACCAAGGTTCAGATTTTGATTGTGTTGGAGTTTATGGTGAGTCACATCTTTTTAGTTTGATTTTGTTTGTTGATCGAACCAGTTGTTCTTTGTTGTGGGTCGCCGTTGCAGAGGTATGATAGGTCGTTTTCCATTGTTGAATGTTTAAAGTTGACTGAAACACTTAGTTTTTCCATTGGATCTGGAGTCTTTCTTGTTTTGATCGGAAGCCTTAAACTTTTTCCCGTTCGCCGTTGCGGCTCCTAAAACAATTTAGCACCCGAAGTTCAAATCGTTCCGACTGTCAATTAGCGTTTTCCTCTTTAGCCGCGGAACCGAAGTCGTTTCTCTTCCGTCGCTGCGGATGGGAAAGCCATTTGTCTTCCGAAACGTAAATCCGTCCGACTTCCGACTTGCATCACATGGCTCTAGCCTTCTCTTTTCCGCTGTTGCGGCTCTCAAAGTCTTTTGGCTTCCGAAGTACAAATCCATCTGACTTCCGATTAAAGCCTCTCTTGACCGCATTTTGCTTGTCTGTAAATTGTGCCTTTTCCGACGTTGTGGCTGGGAAAGCCTTTTGGCCTCCAATGTTATTTCCTTTCGACTACCGACTTTAAGTTTTCCCGCCAATGAGTTTCCTGTTGACCGTCGTAGGCTAGGTTTGTCAAGCCCACAGGTGGTGCACCTTGCCATTTCCTTGTGGAATAGTCGTTTCAATTGGTAATATTTGTTGTTTTTGAATAATGCTTGTTGATTTGATTGCAGGCTGTTTTGAGGAGATCGGTCAATCTACCATGGTGCGGAGAAAGACGGACCGTTTTGGCAGAAGTATAACTGAAACCAGGGGGATCGCCAGGAGGGCCAGGGGAGTAAAAGACGAAATCCGGAGCTATAAATGCGTGGACCCCAAAAACTAATCAGTTACCAAGTGGTTCATGATTGTATACAGACAAGATAAAGGAATGTGAAGCGTTTGAGAAATGAAAACTTGATGATGCGTCTAAGGGAAACGAAAGCATTCTGTAATTGTAATTTAAATATTTGAAAGTAGGACTTAGAAGGGACTTTTTCCCTGGAAAAATTTGTAAACTCTTTTGCTTGTAAGAGGAACTACTTCGTTTTACAGTCAGAAAGTGCAACTTTTTCCTGTTGGAGAGAGTGAAATGTGGAATGTATCAATGCGACTCAATGAATAATGTTGAAGAGGAACTATTTCATTTTTCAGCTGTGTTTCATTTACTATGAGAGTATTTAAGTTCCTGAACCCATGTTCTTGTTGAATGTTCTTCAGTATCTTTTGGGATGTTTTCCACTGTGAGTAATAAATGTTGTTCATAAAATAATCGGCTATCTGGTTGTTTAAATATCTGTAATTGTTCGTGTGTCTTGAAAGAAGTGTCAGCTAACTGTAACTCTTCATAATGCATGTACAAAATGTATTACTCACTTACAAGTGATAATTCTGCTCCCTAAGGATAGTTTAGGTAGTTAGTTTCTTTTCCTTGTTGTCTGTGATTGGGATGCTAGTGAGTATAAGATGACAGGTAAGAAACTGCGCATCACATTGTGACTGCTCCTCGCATCTTATCACCCTGCATGGTTAATTAGGCACTTGCATATCATAAATTAAGTCAAAAAATACAAAAATCATGGTGGATCAGGCCGTAACCGGTAAAACCTTTGTTTTGTACTTGACCTACGGTAGCCGGACCGTAAACCGGACGGATTCCCTATACGAAACAGTCAACGGGCTAGTTGGGAACGTTGATTGGGGAGAATCCCTTACTGTTGTTTCCTGTGAATTTCGGGGCCCCAATTCCGAGATATGTATGGCTTTATCCTGCTGAAATGTCGACAAGAGTTCAGTACCAATGTCATAACGCACTGGTAGCTGGAAGTGGTTAATAAAAGTCATCGCTAGGTCATCAAACAAAGCGAATGCCCCCCTAGGGAGCTCTATATACCATTGCTCGGTAGGCCTAGTAAGGGTGCGTTGAAACAACCTTAAACGGATGGAGTCCTGGTGTAAGGAATTCGAAGAGCACCATAGGTGGAAGGTAGTAACATGTTCGCTCGGATCCTCTCCTGGTTTGCCCTCGAAATTGGGTATGTCCGAGGGAATATTAGTAGGGACAGTCGGCCAAGTCGATTCATGAGCTACATGATCATTCATCAATCTCGACAAGTTAGGAAGATTCAACATTGCAAGAAAAGGGAGCCTAGGATGATGAGGTCGATGGACCGCTCCCTGATAGTTCTGATTCACATAGGTCTGATTACCACCATGGCCTTGGCCATAGTTCCCTCCTCCCATTTGACCCGTATAGGGTGGCATGGAAGCACCATAGTGTGGTGTACCTTAACTATTCGAAGCTACAAAGCCATAATTAGGAGAGTAAGCAGGTTGTTGATACCCACCCCCATAAGGTGAAGAACCCTGCCCATACTTCGTCCCATAATGGGGTCCATAAGTCATCGCATGAGATGTCCCATGAGACACTCTGTAAGTAGGAACATACGCTCTGAAAGTAGGAATATACATTTCAGAAGTAGGAATGTGACCTCTAGAAGTATGAACATGACCTCCCGAAACAATGGGTGGTGCATGAAGCTAAGACACAACCGGTCTAGTAACCATAGTATGGAAATTACTCGTAGCAACGTTCCAGCCTGAAGGACCATGTGAATGAGGTGGAGGGTGAACATTCAAAGAACTAGGGACAGAGGACGAAGGGATCTGTGTAATTATGTATGTACTATTCCCTATAGTCACTCATCTCAGATCTAGTATCCTAATAGGATCACTAACCCTAGACCTAGGAGGAATATGTGATGTAGCTTCCACTGTCGGGATGGAAGGTGCAATGTGACTAGTGCTCCCAAACCTCTCCCCATGGTAAGGAATGAGTATTCCCCCAGACATAGTGTTAGGCTCGAACTCAGATTCAACATGAAATGCCAAATCATGTGTGGGAAAACCAGACATACCATAACTACCATAAATAGTGCTCACATGTTCAAAATGAGTCTCATCATCCTTCGAAATTCCATACCGGTGATGCATCAATGGGGAATAAACCCTAGAGTAAGTAGGTCTATCATGAAAAGTTCCTATCTCAGAAATCACTGGACCTAACTCAGTCAAGTCGGGTGAAGGATCATAGTTAGGATTAAACTCCCCATCTTCCACATGAATGGGAGAAGGTGGTTCAAGAATACCTTCTATATGGTCTCCCATGGTTTGTGAATCAATGTGTGAAGTAGTCTGCCTAGACTGTCTATTTCTCACTCCCAAAGGAGGAGGAGATGTAGAAGGTGGAAGTCCTGCTAAACAACGAGAATGGCGAGGAGTCACACTCGAATCCACAATGACTCAAAAAATATAAAAGACTCTCTATCTACGCAAACCCTAGGCAAGCTATCATGCACAGAGCAATCACCAATAAAATATAAAGCCAAATACAAGAAATCAAGGGTAGGATAAGTGAGCTCCCAAATGAAGCAAGTATGTCTCGCCTAGGAGAGGCCTGAGACTCCCATACACAACAAGCAGAGGTACATAACCAATTATTGTGGCCCTCAGCTTCAACATGTAAAGTGACTATGCTATCCGACCCCAACCTGGCCGGGACACCTACAGAATAACCCCTGCAAAGTACCCCCTCTATATCCTAGGTAAGGCCACTAAGGTCACCTCAATATAATCAATGCTTAGGTGGACAGTCGCAAGCGGTATTGACTGTATGGGCAAGGTAGCAAAGTCTGAAACTGTCGAAAGAACCCCAGATATGAATACAATCCTGGAAATATCTTTGGTGCTACTCAGTTATGACTAGGGGTCATCCCAATCAATAACCGCTCACACTTCCTCATGCTTAACTCCCTTTTGAGAGGAGGATCTTGAGAAACACTGGTTATACCAAGGATTTCACACACTCACCTGGACAAACACATACGTTGTTATTTAGTGGTCTTGGAGAATTTACTCACAATGAACTATTCCAAGACCCTAAAACCTAATCTTGTTGGTGAACCCTATCAAATAAAATAGTGTAGTTCATTTTAATTAAGCGTTGATTTTAATTGGCTTTATTACTCAAAAGAGGGATATGGCCGTGCAACTAATGGTGTTATGACACAACATGAAGTAAAATGCACACCTAACAATCAATGCAAATGCATTGGGTCCATGAAAAACAGGGTATGCTACTACATGAAATGCACAATTTTCTTCAAATGATAAATGCAAGCTTTCCTATATGAAATCCTGACTAATACTCCAAAGCAAATCTAGTGCAAGTACTATGCAAAATGAAAAATGAAATGCATGATGATAAGCAAATATTTTTTGGATTTTTTGAAATAAAATGAGATATGAAAAGCAAAAGAATGATTCTACAACCCCCAGACTCTGCAAGCACACTCAAGCAGCACTCAAGCAAAGCACTAAGGTAAAAGAAGTCTAATGCACTAATCTCAAAACAAAAAATCGAAAATGCAATGACAAGAACATTCTTAAAAAAAAGAAATTTATCCTAAAAAAATGTCTCTAGTCAGAAACAGAGGTGTATACAGACTCTGGCAATATCAAAGGAGACTTAGCAATCATCAAAATTCACCTAGCAACCATTCAAATTCCTCTATAAGGAAAAACTAATGGCATACGTGACTATTCACAATAAACCTGCATGTGTACGCGGAAATAGTAGTGAAACCCGCGTATATACACGACTGTGAGTTCAAAACTCACGTACAGGAATAAAGGTGCATAAAAATAAAGGAAAACAGACAAGCTGAGACAAACTTGACACCAATCAGACACTACCAGGAAAACATGCCCCCATACCCGACACAAAAACAAGAGAGAAAGCGCAATTCAAAGTCATTGAATGTCGATAAAAAAACCCCAAAGGACAACTACTAGGAACTCCCCAGCGGAGTCACCAATTCTGTTCTGGAGAGAAATTCCTATGGCTTGGGGTACCACAAGAGACAGCTTGACTCCAAAAATCAATCCTTTCCAATATGCAATAGAAATTAAATATCTAACACTAAAGGATTAGACCTCGTACCTTATTCTGTACGGTTGAAGTAGATCCCCGTTGAGCTTTCCAACTTCAGCTTGAATTGATAGATTACTTCCTCAACAACAAATAAACAATACAAGCATACTATATATATTGGTGTTAGATCTATTCTAGCATATACAATCAACAATGTATAAGCATTTGAAATCATCCATGGATAAAATATTCATTCAAATATACATTATTGGACAGGAAAATATATTTCTATTAATATAAAATCAGAGATTACAATGGATACAACCTATGTCGGCACGTTTGCGAATCGAAGAAACTGAATCCCCCACTTGGGCCTCCACCACCTCAATCCTCCATCTCTCGATAGCAAGCTCACAAGCAAAAGGCAATCTTAGGAAGAACACAAAAGTGCTCCAAGGGACAAAGGGATGCAGACTCAAGCACAAGTTCCACCAACAATGGACTATAGTTTCTTTGCTCTCAATTCTCTCATATGCCTTCAATGTACCAAAGATTTCCTTATATATCTTTTCAAAGGGGTAATGAAAGGTCAAATTCGAGCGATCTCAAGGCATATGGAAGGCCAGGAGTCAAGTGAGTCGGATCCATGTCAAGGAAAACTCCAAAAGGATTTGGATTTTGTACACATCCCGATGTACGTAGTTTTAGGGGTCAAACCCACGTATATACACGATTAGGGATTTAAAATTCGTGTGTACTTAATTTCACATGTTTTTAGGGATAGTCAAGGAAACATCAAAGGACAAAAAATGGTCCAAGGGGTCTAAGGAGTCCGCAGAGGGACAGGGGAAGGCCATACAAGTGTGATTCACCCGGAGTGGTAAAATCAGCTATAACAATATGCCGGCTAAAACACAAAAAGACATATTTATCAACACACAACCTACATAGTTGATTAGGGAACCACCATACCCTGAAATATTAATGTTACCAAAGGTAGTGGGACAACCTCAATTTAACCTCTTAGGAGAGTTAAAAAAATCTTTATGTTAAAATTCCACTCCTTCAGGCCCTTCAAGACGTACCTATCTATGCCAGAACCATTCAGGATCTATGTACAAGGAAACCAGGAAGAAAACCCAGGGATCCTCCCACTGTTCATTTCATAGGGAAATTATCTGCATTAATAATGGGAAAAACCCTCTTGGCCAAATACGACGATCTTGGGAATCCCACTGTCACTGTGCAGATTGGGAGCACACAAATACCCAACATACTGGTATACTTAGGAGCAACAATTAATGTCATGAACATTGAAACTGTAAGAAAAATTGGGCTCACTAATATCAAGCCAACTCCTACCATTTTAGAACTGGCAGATAGATCCATTATTAAACCTGAAGGAATCTTGGATGATCTTGTTATCTTAGTTGATTCTTGGGAGTATCCTGCTGACTTCTTGGTTTTACAACCTAAGTCACAGCTAGGAGGACACCCATTGATCCTTGGGAGACCCTGGCTAGCTACATCGGATGCTTGCATCAGCTGTCGATGTGGGTCTATGACCATATTAGATGGAGCCGAGATAAAGAACCTTACTCTCTATCCTCCAGCTCGGCCGAGTTTAGAAGTTGAAAATATGTTATGGATGGATCCATAGGAAGAAGAGGGAGTTCATCCATTATTAATTATAGGGAAGGCCTTGATTTTTAAAGATGAAACTGAAGATGATGCCATTAATAATTTAAGCTGTGAACCCACTTCTGTCAATAAGAAAATTTATCAGATCCTGAATGCTATTCTAAGTGAAGAGGAACAAGAAAATCTCACAGAGGAGACATTAGTTAGTGATACTCACATAGTTCCAGTGTTGAAAATTTCAAAAAGTGTTCCTATCGAGGTAGAGTTTGGAAAAACCATGAATATCAATCTTAGCCTTTCCCTAGATGAATAGGAATGCCTAATCATTCTCTTAAAAAAACACAAGGGGGCATTTTCTTGGGAGTACACAGACATGAGGGGCATCCCTCCTAATCTGTGCACCCATCACATTTATATCAAAAGTGACTCCCAGCCTGTGTGCCATCCTCAACGACAAATGAACCCCAATCTTAGGGACATAGTGAAGGAAGAAATTCAAAAACTCTTGGAAGCAGGATTTATATATCCCATTTTAGATAGCGAGTGGGTGTCTCCACTCATGATAGTACCCAAGAAGAATGGTAAATGGAGAGTCTGTGTGGACTATAGAGAGATGAACAAGGCAACACAGAAAGATCACTTTCCCCTACCTTTCATTGATCAAGTACTTGACACCTTATCTGGGAAGAATTTTTTCTCCTTCCTAGATGGGTTTAGCGGGTACAATCAAATCCAGATTGCTCTTGAAGACCAGGATAAAAATACCTTCACCTGTCCATGGGGAACTTTTGCATATAGAGTGATTCCCTTTGGTTTATGCAATGCACCAGCCACATTTCAAAGAGTTGTGATTGGCATCTTTTCAGAATTAGTTAATGATAGTATGGAAATTTTCATGGATGATTTTACTCCTTATGGCAAAGACTTTGAAGAAGCATTGAAAATTTTGGAAAAGGTTTTAACTCGCTGCGAATAGACCTAGCTATATTTGACCACTGAAAAGTGCCATATGATGATGAGTGAAGGAGTGGTGTTGGGGCATTTTATCTCTATTGATGGCATCTAGGTGGACCCCTCTAAAATCAAGGTAATACAAAATATACCTACTCTTCTAACTCAGAAAGAAGTGCGAATTTTCTTAGGGCATGCTAGATATTACAGAAGATTTATAGAAAACTTTTCCAAACTTGCCTCTCCTTTGTTTTCATTGTTAATGAAGGATGTGCAATTTATTTGGAATGAGACATGCTAGACATCGTTTGTTAAACTTAAGGAGAAGCTATCCACAGCTCCCATCCTAAGAGGGCCCAATTGGACCCTACCTTTTCACATTTCTTTAGATGCCTCTGATACCGCAATTGGAGCAGTTTTAGGATAGCAAGATGGTCAAGTACCTTATGCAGTTTATTATATTAGTAAAAACCTAGCCCCTACTGAACTTAATTATACTGTTACTGAGAAGGATTTTTTAGCATTGTTTACTCCATTAACAAATTTCGACATTATATCACTGGATATCCTACCTTTGTGCACACTGACCACTCAGCATCAACTATCTAATGAATAAACCTGTTACAAATGCTAGGGTAACTAGATGGCTGTTATTATTACAGGAATTTGATAGCACCATTATAGACAGACATGGAAAAGAAAATGTTGTCACTGATTTCTTATCTGGTTTTACTAACAGTGATGATAATTTTCCTATTGAGGACTCTTTTCCAGATGAACACTTATTTGTAGTTTCAACTCACTCCCCTTGGTATGCAGATGTTGCTAACTACTTCGCTGCAGGGAAGCTTCCAACACATTTTTCCAAAAGAGAAAAGAGGAAAATTATTCAACAAAGTGCCAGGTATTGTTGGATAGACGGTCATCTCTTCTACATAGACCCTGATCTTGGGATCAGAAGATGTGTAAGAGAATATTAAATATTCCATAATTTGAAGGCCTACCATGATGAGCGTTGTGGGGGACACTTTGCAGACAGGAGGATAGGACACAAATCACTGAGAATGGGCTACTATTGGCTAACCATTTTTAGGGATGCAAAAAGATATGTCCAGTATTGTGACAGCTGCCAGACTATGGGCCAACCTAATATATTGGATCAAATGCCTCTTCAACCACAACTGGTGGTTGAACCTTTTGACAGACGGGCCTTAGATTTTATTGTTCCTATCAACCCTCATTACAGGCAGAAATCCTACATCTTGGTTTGTACCGACTACATGATGAAATGGGTAGAAGCTGTGGCTTTGGTGAAATCCAATGACCAGGCTGTGATCGATTTCCTGTATGGTGAAATATTTACTTGTTTTGGAGTAACCAAGGAAGTGGTTATAGATGGAGGACCTCAGTTTGTGTCACAACAATTCAAAGATCTGCTACATAAGTACCATATTTAGCATCGAATAGCTTCACCATACCATCCCCAGACCAATGGCTAGGTAGAAATCACTAACAAAGTTATTGAAGCCATCCTTACCAAAATGGTCAAGAGCCATCGTAGATATTGGGCTGATAGACTTCTGGAAGCATTGTGGGCATATCGTACCACTTGGCGCAATACTACAGGTTTCTCTCCTTATGACTTGGTGTATGGGAAAAGTGTTGTCTTCCTGATTGAATTTGAAATCAAAACTTTGAAGACAACTACGGAGGTAAACTTAGATGTGACCAAAGCCTAGAAGAAAATATTGAATCAATTGAATGAACTTGATGAGAATTGTTTAGCTGCTGTGGATCAAACAATATTAATCTAGCAACAGAGATCCAATTGGAAAGACCAATTCATCAAAAATAAAGTATTATGTGAAGGAGACTGGGCATTATTATACGATTCAAGATTCAAAAGGGACTTCAAGGGTAAGTTACGCACAAGATGGTTGGGCCCATACATGGTAGACAAAGTATTTGATAATGGTACAGTCCGCCTGGTAACCATTGATGAGAATCATGCACCATTATTTGATAATGGTCACAGGATGTGACTGTACCATAAGCCCATTTCAAAAGACGCATTCACTTCACAGATTGCAGCTGATCCGAAATACTAGTTAAAACAAGGGAAGGAATCTTTCTCTGCCCATGTAAATCTTTAGATAATCACTATAAATCTTACATAAAAAAATTTATACATAAAAAAATTAATATTTTTACCATTATTTTTATCTTTTTCTTTTTCACTTGATCCATTTTAAAAAATATATAAAATGTGCAGGGAAGCACCTAAGGAGCAGTGGTCATTATTGAGCCTATTGACTAGGGTTGTCCTTCCGTAACTTCCTGCATCAGAAGAAAATTCCTTAAACAAATCTATTGCAGCTGGAACACTGCAATACTTTGCCTATTTTTTTGTTTTTCTTTTGCAGCCACAACACCAAAAAAATACCTCCCTTTATCCCGTTGTACGTAGCTCTAACACCGTCAAATTGTTGCCTATTTTCTCATTTTTTTGTAGCTACAACACCGTAAAATCCCGCCCTTTAGCTCGTTCTGCATAGCTACAACATCATAAAATCGCATCCTTTATCCCATTGCGCGCAGTTGCAACATCATCAAATCATTGCCTATTTTCCCATTTTTCTGTAGCCGCAACACTGTAAACTCCCACCCTTTATCCCGTTGTGTGTAGCTGCAACACCATCAACTCCTGCCCTTTACCCTGTTCCACGCAACTACAACACTGTAAACTTAATGCCTTTTTCTGATTCCGGTAGCTATGACACCGTTTTACTTTTGTCCATTTTCACCTTTTCCAGCAGCTGTGACAGCGTTCCATTTTTACTATGTTTACCTTTTCTGGCAGCTGTAACTCCGCCAAAACTGGCTGATTTTTCTATAATTCATGGCTGGGACTCTGCCAAACTCCTTGATTTCTATATGGTCTGTGGCTATGACTCCTCCATTATTGGCAGAACTCTTTGTAACCTTGGTTAGTGACTCCTCCAGATCTGGCTCCAATTCCTGATGATGGTGATTTTGATTTATTTCCCATCATTCATTATGTTTTCGACAAGATTGACATGATGGTTTTGGTCCGCCAGTAGAAAAGGTGATTAGAGCATGCCTACAATAATGCCTAAATTTAAATGGTTGCACTTCACACGCTCTACTATTTTCCAAAGGTCACCATTCATTGCATATTTTTGAAGGTATGGTTCTGATTATTTACTTGATTAAGCGTTAACTAGATTTGACAACATTAATCATATCTTCCTTTATGTTCCCATTATTACACCTGCATATTGTTAACTGTCCACTCGTACAACCTAATGGCCATTTATGTTACCTGATAACCACCACCTTTCCTAATTTGGGATAAAATTCCAAACATTTACATGCTCTGAAACTTTTCGAATTTACCCAACTCCACTCTCAACTGTTCATTCATTCTCTGTGCTTTAACCTCCATTGTCGAGACCTGTAATCTCTCGAACTTATAAACAATTCTGATTTCAAACAAACATGGGTATTCCAGCTCGGAATGAACCTCCAAATATGCGAGAAATGAGAAGAAAAGTTGATTTTTTTTCTATTTTTGAAGCTGCGGACTGGACTGAATTCTTCCAACACCTGAATGGGTTTCATCGCGAGACAACTCTACAATTTTCCTTAAATCTTACAGAAACCCACTCAGAGGTTCAGGGGTTACGTATCGAAGTATCTGAAGCAATAGTGGCTGAGGTCACTGGCCTTCCTCAAGTGAGAAGAGCCTAGTTTTGTCAAAGAACCCCCAATGTTGCTGCAGTACGGGATTTTCTGAGAGAGGGGGAGCACATTCGGCAGTTAGGGAGGGGGATAACATTACAGTCACTTCCTTGGCCATGGGATCAAGTATCATTTTTACTCAAGAAGTATATCACCTATGAAGGTAGGTATCAAACGGTTTATTACTTTGAATTTCCTCTATTATCTCATCTCCTTCATAGAGCCTTACTGAACATTCCATTTTATCTATTCAATGATCTACACCATATGGCGGGGTTTGTTAGAACAACCAAGCATCCAAACTCCTCCCTTACCCACCATGGCCTAATCAAATTAATAATTTTATGGGCCTTAGCTCAACGGAACCAAACCTGGGAACAATTCACAGGTCAAATTCAGGAACCCGCCCTTTTGCCTGGTGTTCCAATAGAAGAAGAAGTAGAAGTACATGTACTCGTGGGGCCTGTTCAAAACCAAGAAGAGCCTGCCAATCAATAGTTGGGGGGAAATGTCGAACAACAGGAGGCTCGGAGTCCCTCCAATTTAGTTGGGGGGGGGATGGGGAATGAGATTGGATCACAGGATCAGTCAGAAGACCAAGCAGCACAATTGGAGGAAAATGCACAAGAAAACCCTGTAGAGAGATTAAATAATATGGAAGCTCTGACAACAGAGACTAAAATTGGAGCAGCATTAGATGCTATGACAGCTGAAGCCGAGGATGTTAGAGCCATGATAACAGAAGAAAACATGGAGGTGTTGACCATTGAATATTCCCTTGAATGGGGAGGAACTCTGATTGAGGAAGAACAGGAAAATGTTGAGACATAGGATATCCCTTCCACATCAGCTACAAATTTGGAAATTCCAGCACCACAAAGGAAAAGGAGGAGATCAAAAGAAGAAATATAGGCATCACCACCAATAAGACGAAAAAGAACCAGGTCAATTATAGCAGTTGAAGTAGCACGGGAAAGATGGGAAACCATAGAAGCATAGATCGAATTCCCCATTCTGAGACCCAAAGAAAATGATGCCCCACAGGAACCAAATGCAGAAGAACCTCAAATTGAGGGACTTTTATATTAAAATGGGCTATTAAAGGACGAAGTACAATCACTTCAGAAAGAACTAGAAAATTGGAAGGAAGCATGCAGGAAACGGGTGGAAAGGAAGCTACACAAACTGGTTGAATCTGTAGACCAATTAGAAGGATCAACTCCTGCTGAAGATGGTCAGGAGGAAGAAAGAGTGTTTTTCCCTGTGTGTGGAGAAATCTTTAACCAGTCAGGCTACAAAGTCATATTTCGTTCTTTTGCGACACAACAACCTGTACCTACAGCTATGGAAGAACAAGGACAACCTAATTGGAAGGATGGTGAAGCTCCCTAAGAGAAACTCTAGCAAAGGGAAGTAGCAGATAAACAGGGTGCTGATACATAATAACCAGCATCTCCAAATACCCTAGTTGAAGTTTCCACCCAAATTGGGACAGGTGAACCAGAGGCTGAAATTATTCCTGATTTTGTTGAAGAAGTATGTGCCCTGACTCCTGAACCTTCTCAGGGCACAGAACTAATAGATATGGAACCTCGGCACCAGAATGATGATGAGGTTGAACAGGGTGCTGATACACAAGAACCAGCATACTTGAATATTCTCATTGAAGTTTCCACCCAAATGGGGGAAGAGGAACTAGAGATGGAAAATATTTTGGAATTTAATGAAGAAGTTTGCACTGTGACTCCTAAAACATCTCAGGACACAGAGTTAATAGAAATGGAATCCCAACAGTAGGAAAATTAGGAATTTAACTAGGATGTTGCTACACAAGAACCAACATCCCTGGAAATTTATGTGGAGACTCTCAAGCTACAACAAGAAGTCAATCCCGGAATGGACATCATTCCTGATTTGGATTTAGGAGAGGATGAACAAATGCAATCACAATCCTCGGGGGACACTGAAATCCTCGAAGAATAGCTCCATATTGCAAAATACATGAAAGCAACTCTACAATCCTAAAATCATGAATAAATAGAAGGGCAGGGCTCTATTACACAAGAACTAGCGGCCTTGCATCCCCCTGTCGAAGCTGCAGTTGACAATCAGGACGATAGGGAGATCAAAATTCAAGAGGAGGTTGTCACACAAGAACCAACACCCTTGCAACAAGCTGCTGAAGTTGCTATAGGAGAACTCCAAAGAGAAGATGTTGTTACACAAGAAACAACATCTCTAGAAGTTGTTTTAGAGACACCTATGGTTGAAGTTGTTGCAGGAGAAATTCAAGGAAGGGATGCTCTTACAAAAGAACCAGCACCCCCAGAAGTGATTTAAAAAGTACAGGATGTTCAAATTGGAACATCAGGTGATAAGGTATGGACTCAACTTCCTCAACATTTTATCAATTTGGATTCTGATAATGAAGAACATCCTAAAGATGAAGAAATCTTGAAGCTAACAAAAGAACTCTCAATCCTGAGAATAGAAATGAGGAAGTGGAGGAGTCAGGTGGAGAGATATCAAGAAGGGATGGTTTCCCTCGTTGAACATAGCAATACCATCAGGGAATTGAAAGAAAAGTGGGGAGAAGAACTTATGTCCCAGAAACTCAGTGGGGAAGAGTTACAGAAGGAGCTAAAGGAGCTGAAAAAGTTCAAATCCATACAGGTGGAAAAAGATCAGCTGTATACTCTTTATCAGGAATTGTTGGGTACCAGAGTACCATCCTCCTCTTACCCTGTGTTTTTATTTGAGAAATTCATTTGGTTTAAACTAAGGGCTATAAAAGAAGGGAGACCATATGAAATAGTGACCTCAGCTAAATTCCTAGAAATATTTCTAGAAAGTGACTTTGAGGACCATAATTTGCTGTGTGAGATTTATTTGCATGAATTGGCTTATCCTTTGGACCGCCATTCGAATCCTATCCCTTTCTCAGGTGATGTTTAGCTAAGGGATTTTTCCTCTTTTGTGAGCAATCATGTTTAGTGGGAAAGATCCTTCCAAAATTGCTCTCATAATGAGGCCCACTCTAATGTTTGGATATGAAGCAAACCTCTGAATCCTCGTCTCCTCCTTGCTCATCATCAGAGTGTACTCTCATGTCCCATCCAAACTCACCGTATAATGGAACTTCAAGAAAAGGTTATTTCTACTTGTGCTAGCTAGATTTCCATGCATCAACGAGTGGCTTTAGAAGGCAGCTAGCATAGATGGCAGGTTTCCTCTTCAACCCTAAGAAATAGGGATCCCTACTGTTACAGGAATTTTGAATAGGCACTTTCCAGGGTTGAGGGATATGTTGGATGCATGAAGGAATGTGGGGTTAATTGGTTGAGACTCAAATTTAAATTTCCTCTCATCTGGTGGCCAGCAAAACCGGACAGGGAAGACTTCTCATTAACAAGGGAAAAAGAGCATAAGTGTTGGAGATATTGGGTTGTCCATAAGGGATTTCTGGAAAAATAGGGAACACCTGAATTCCCATACAACTTTTCTTCTCTCCATGAACAAAGCACAATGCCAAATTTAGATTCAAAATAATGAAAGTTGTTTCATGAGGACATGCAATAGGACAGTTGGGGGGAGATGTTGGGCCCATAAATGACCCCTTTTTGACCACCCTTACCTACCTCTTTTTGCCTCATCCTACTCTATTGTGTATACTAAACAGATGTTTTTCCTTCACTCGGTCCCTCAATTGATACAGGTATGGTTAATCATTGTATTATTTTATTAATGCTTAGTATTGTTGTAATCAGGGCTTTACATCTTGAATTATGCTAATATATGTTGGTTTTATAAAGATAATTTGAGATGTAAAGAATACAGGTGTAGCGGGCCAAACATGCCAAGAGAGGGATGAACATTCATTGTTGAGATGATTTCCATCCATTCCATCGTTTCCCAAAGAACACGGTCTAAGGGTATTATTCCACGCGGGTTGTACAAAGGTAGCTACAATAGGCTGCAACAGATTCGGAGGAAATAGTGTGTCGCTGCTAAAAAATAGCTACAATCCATGGAGTATCTTCTTGATTGATCATGATCATTATTTATGGATCGAGTAACAGCTTTCCTATATCCTCTGCTCTCATCTTGCCATGACTGTAACAACTTATCATAATTAGGGCATCCTGAAGATTAGAGATCTTCATGGCTGCCCAATAATAGTGGGAATATGTTATGATTGTAATTGTATAAATACTAGGAACTATTTCAAGCCAAGGGTTGAAAAATTAATAAAATTAATGTATTAGCTATGACTAAGGTTGTGTGCTCATCTGCCACTTTTAATACAAGGAGTTTGATTCTTCAGATCTCGGCGTTCTAATGTGTGTTACTTCCAGGATATCTGTGTGAAGGCTGGGCCCGCCTTCCCACAGGGATTGCTGAGTTAATTAGGTATTTTATTTATTCTGTTGTGTGGTTGGATTTTGTGATAACTTCCTTTATTTATAGTAAGCTGCAATAGTCATCAATTTGATGTGTGTCATTTGAATAATCAGTAATTGCATCTCTTGTAAAATTGTAGTGGTGTGGTGTGTCAGTCAACTGTATAGGTTAACTTTCTTTTATGCAACTGTGTGATGGTTGTGACAACCTTGTTCATCCCTAATTCTTTCAATTGCTATTTTCTTTAGATCTTTGCAGTTTGTTCCTTCACATTTATAATTGTAGAATTTAATTCTTGTACTTTGAATCTCTAGAATAGTTGAATCAAGATAGTTGAGATGGATCTTTATATTTTTTGGTAATTAAGGATTTAACTTTCTGCAAAAGTAATCTAGATGTCATTTCCTGAATCTTTTAATTCTAGATTAAAGATTGTAAGAAGGTACTTGTGATTGCATTCTTGAGAAGGTAAAATTAGATTAGGTAGATTATGGGATGAGTTTGGATGAACAGGAAAGTAGGGTAATTTACTTAAAGAATCAACTACTTAGTGTTTAAATCATATACAGTGCACATTATCCTTGAAATAAGAGACTTCCCTGGGTTGACAATTTATATTGAACACTCCGTATGTTGGATTTAATTAACTTGCATATAGAGTGGCCAACAATGAGGATAACTAAAAAGTGGGTTGGTAAATAAAATTAATTAAAGTAAACTAGAGACTTAACTGAATGTGGTTCATGGGATTCAAGGGAATTAACAAAATGGTTGATAAAATATAAAGAAACGGAAGAATGGAGGATATTCATTGTCTTCTTCTTCGATCCTTCCATATTTTTGAGCTCGAACCAATTTGGTGGCTCTGAGGTGACTATGGAAGAGTGTGGTTAAATACGACATGAGTGAGGTTGGGAGCCTCTCAGCAGTAGCCTGATGGCATACTTCCATTGCTAGAAAGGTATGGTCATCCTCGTCGAGCTTGGGGGTCCCGATGGAAGGAGAGTACCCATTAGGGTATGGTAGGGAGGAAACTGGTGGATTCGGCATGACTGGAAATCCAACTTTAACATATACAGTGGAGTGATGAAAAAAAACCTTATTCCTCGTTCTCAAACGACAACGACTAGTGATATGAACATGTATTTTAAAGTTATTTTAATATGTTAAATGTTGCGCATGAAAATGGAATAGTTTGATTTAATGGATGTATGTGGATTCGTTAATGTCGTATATCCTTACCTATTTTGTAATGACTTTTAAAATGAAAAAATAGTTGTTCTTAACTTCTTGATTAGATCTAGATTTATTTATATGGATGTTTAAATTAGTCGCTTGTGTTGGACCCTGTGGAGGGTCGTTACACAAATCCACATCATGCTTTTTATCCAATAATTAATTCAGTATGATTTTTATCATGCTTTTTATTATTTTTATCCACGGTTACAATGCATTATTATATTGTAAATTACCTTTTATCATTCGTTTTTATCATGGATGTTTTTTTAGGCCTGTTGAATTCTAGGGAACTCTTGATTCTTAGGGCTCATTTGGTGTTATTAGGGTTTTATTCTATCCTATGAGTATTGGTCTTGTGAAAGTGTTATAGAGATCAAAAGATATGATTTATTTTATTCCTTGTCATGTTTAAACTATAGTATGACATGCATATGTTGTTACTAGATGCTACTCTTGATAGAGAGATTCCACATGGTTTTTATATATTCAAATTAAATTTGACCCAGTAGTTTAAAATCTGCTATTTTAGGATCTTTCTCTGCAGTTATTATTGGATCTAAGGCATTAATAAGAGTGTATATGTTCATATATTATGTCTATTATTGTTGATGTTTGGTATGTTTGTAATATAAATGAATGCATGCTTATTATAATGGCAGGGGTACAGTGGAATGGTCGTTATTTTGGCTGTCTTCTTGTATATTTTTCCAAAGTGTATGGGTATATTCTTTTATTTCTATTAAGAAGTTTGTGATGGGTAGATTTTTTATTCGTATTTTCAAGTTTGTCAATCTTATGTGTGACCTAAATTTGTTGGGTTCATACTTAAATTATGATATTTTGTTTTTTGTAAGGGTAATTCAAAAGTAAAATGTTTTTTGGTGAATTGTTTTGATGTGTAATTGCTATCATCATCTAGAAATGGATCTAGTTATGTCTAATAAATATATGATTTAGTTGGAACACTATACTTCATTTTCATCATGATTGTATATAATATGTATAGTGTATGTTTGACATAATATGTCTAGAATTATGCTATGTGATATCTAGTATTTTGCATTCAATGAGGGTGTTGAAAATGTTTTACCAGATTTTGCTTGCGTTCAAAAATTTCAAGGACATGGATACAAACACCTCCTCATTTTATCTAAGAAAAAAATAGACTTTAACATAGTAGTTTTAATGATATATGTGATGATGCATTAATGTGATTTCTATTCTTCATAATGTATATTCTTATTTCTAATAACCATTGCAAGTTTCTAACTATCTCTAACAATTCAAAATCAAATGACATAATTTATATTCTGATTGTCAACAAAATAAAGGAAAAAGTGGCATTCATACCCATAATCAGATAAGCAGGTTTTTTGGCCTATTATAGGGAAGCTTAAAAATGAGAAATTTGGAAAATAAGCTAATTGGGAATTCATATACTATATTATTGTTGCAGGTATCGATAATACTCTGCATTGTAATAATGGTTTATGGGTTCTAGAATCACTCCACAATGTAAAGTGTTGAATTCTATCAGTTTTTTGGTATGTCAAGATTTGGGTCCCCACATGTCCGTTAGACCATTAAGGTATGAGATAAAAAGGGGAGTCCCCACTTTCCTTGAATCTAGTTAATGTAGTTGTGTTTCACCAACACCTCTAGTTGTGAGTGAACCAATATTGCTTGTGAAATGTATAAATAAATCTCTCATCTAATCATTCATGCATTTGTTCATTTGAGGGTCTAGGAGTTGACAGAGTTGAGCTTTGGTATATGATCTTCTATTGCACTACCTTAGTAATCTATAGAGTCAAAAGATGAGTCTTCCTAGAAAAATATTCACCAAGACATTACAAGGTTTTATAATTTGATGAAATATTCGCCAAGTTTTTACAATATTTTATAATTCAGTGAAATATTTGCCAAGATTTTACAATATATAATAATTTAGTGAAAGATTCTCCAATATTTTACAAGATTCAGTAATAGATTAAAGATTAGCCACAAAACTATATATACATATTATAATATTGGAAAAATAACCTTCAATGTTTTCTATATATTAGGGATATTCACCCATTTATTACACATATAAATTTCGGGGGTGTTCTTAAAATTATCCCTAATGTTAAGTCTAAAAATGAATACTGGAGAAAACCTAGTCATAAACATGTTTAGAACTTTCACTTCCGAAAAATCATCAGATCGCCATAATGAAAGGATCACATAAGTACAATAAGAAGTGGAGGAAGAATATATTGGTAATAGAGAGGGTCTCAAACGTAATGTTAACTTATTATGGTATATATCTTTAGCCCGAGATGAAAATGATGAAGATATGTTTGATTGAAGTATATTCATATCCTGGAACCCCTCATGAATATGAAGGGATTAATCAATGTATGGAAACAATGTATAGAGGTTTCGATCAGGGAGATTCTTAGGAAGGAGAAGATGAGATTCTAAGTCTAGGTATGAATACAATTCAAGATTTAGGTCATTCAATAATTTCATCTTCTAATGTAAATAAAGGTTGTTTGGAATATTAAAAAGTGTTAATGAAGTTGTGCAAATCCCTTACATTGTAGTAGAGGAATCGTCACCAGACTAGAGTTTGACTGATAATGAAATAGTAGAATTTTTTCATAATACTAATTTTATATAAATTATGACTCACCAATGTAATGAATTTTTTCATGTTTTAGGGAATTATTTAATGAGTTAAAATATAACACTTTCTATTTCTTATACCTTTACTTATTTGATGGTCGTGACATACTAGAATTGCACATGTCAGTTTTGATTTGTCTTATGTAGGTCAAATCTTGAAGAAGGTTGAAGAATAAAGTGAATAGATGGTTGAAGATGGAGGTGGAATGATTACACATCTTTTGATCTATCCAAGTAACCCATTAAACATTTGTATTGGAGGAAGAAGTAAATTATCTAGTGATTCCATTGATATGAGAAGTTACCAAGAATTTGCCCATCTTATCAACTAAGAGAAACTGAGTTGGATGATGGTTCTTTTCAAACATCAGTTAGAGACATAAATGAGAAAGTAGGGGATGAACATGTTTTTATTAAGGATAGATATTATAGTGGAGTAGATTGTAATATATCATCATCCTTGATGGATCATGAACAAGTTGTAACTTTGGGATGCCTTAATGAAAACACAAATGAAGTTATCAATGCATTGCACCTACTCCCTAGCCATGAAAATACACTTGAGTTAGATTCTACATATTTCCTCACATTTTGAAGTACACTAGTTTCTGAACCTTAGTGCATAAAGGTAAATATGGTAATGATAAGGTACACTCTTCTCCCCTAAATTTGTTTGGTTCCCAATAGGGAAAATAATACGATTGGATAAAAAAATCCAAATGCACACAATATAGAATAAGCATTTGATGACATATGGAACTATGGAACTTGGTGATAAATATAGTTCTATCTCAACGATTCCCTAGAACTTGTATCTATCTCAGGTTCTCTCTTAGCAATTCTCTTTGGAAACTGGCTCCAAGGATTAGCAGTTCCTTGTGGAAATGGTGTTTTAAGGACCACCACAAACTGGTGTCTAGAAGAAGCAATAGAAAGAAAAAACATTCTACTAAATGTGTTGTTTTAGGCTAACCAAAAACCAAATGAAGCTCAGTGGAACATGGCTCTGACAATGGTTCAGTGCTGCAATTCTAACTTTGGCCCGGTGGCTCTTACTCAAGGCTCTAGAACTAGCACGAAGTTTTGGATATGGATATGGAATTAGTTTAAGATCGCAAGTTTTGGATTTCTTGTTCTCTCTCACTTGTTTATAATTTACATTCACCCCCCCTTGTTAGGAATAAGGCGAGGAGAAGAGAATGTATCAACTGCAATATGTATCACCACCTTCATTTTGGTATTTCATTTTTAATTCGAGATTAAGGATGTTTTTTCCTGAACACCATTTTGGTTACATAACTTTCCCTTGGTAGTTTTAATAACTGTTTGCACCTTTTTTTCAAGGGCATTTGAAGCACATGAGAAGGTATATGAATATCAGTTATTTATTTATCAAATACAATCATTTGAAACTATAATTTAAGAATCGGCCTATGTTGATTGGTATTGAGTGTATTCTCATTTTCACCTTTCCTTCATTCATATGTAGAATGGCTAGGTAAAGAAAATTGTTCTACTTTTATACTGCATACATGTATTTTTTTATATAAATAATGCATCTGTAACATCCCCATACCCCATAATGTAGAATAATTAAAAAAAAATCTTCAAGAACCCTTGTTATCCTTTCGAAACACAGGGCATGGGTGTTAACAAACTCTTCCACCTTCATTCTCAGGCTTAGAAAACATTGTAAAAGTCTTTCCTCCATTCTGCGACGGGAAACACCATTTCCACATTGAACCTATTCTTTTTTCCCTTCGCACTTCCACTTTCTACCTTCTGCTTGTAGAGCTTTGGAATCAGAAGCACCATATGCGAAGGAGATATTTGACCACTCTTTCGCCTTTCACCTTCCTCACTTCCACTTTCCTCCTTTCCGAACTTGAAACTTGGGAATCAAAACTTTAACATTTAATGAAAATGTTAAGCCATTATTCCACCTTCCGCACTTCCGCTTTCCATCTTCCACTCGAAACTTCAGGAATCCAAACTTTAACATTCAACGGAAATGTTCAATCATTATTCCACCTTCCGCACTTTCTCTTTCCTTCTTCTGCTTGAAACTAAAGAATCAAAACTTTAACATTCAAGGGAAATGGTCAACCATTATTTCACCTTTCTCCTTCCACTCAGAACTCGGGAATAAAAACCTTAACATTCGATGGAAATGTTCAACCATTATTCTACCTTTTACACTTCTACTTTTCGGCTTCCGCTCGAAACTTTAATATTTGAAGGAAATGTTTAACCACTATTCCACCTTCTGCACTTCTGCTTTCTGCCTCCTGCTAAGAACTCAGGAATCGAAACCTTAACATTCGACAGAAATGTTCAACCATTATTCCACCTTTGACACTTCCGCTTTCCTTCTTCCACTTGAAACTAGGGAATTAGAACTTTAACATTCGACAGAAATTTTCAACCATTATTTTGCATTCCGCACTTTCTCCTTCCGCAGTTCCTCTTTCTGGCTTCCGCACTGAACTTGGGGTGTGGAAAACTAACTTTTTTCCTTGTTCCACTTCCATTTTTCTAGTTTCCCCCTTCCACTTTCCTAAAGCGTATTCCAAGGGGTAGAAATAGTAAATTACATGCATTCTGATCCTTCCACCAAGATTTTAGCCTCCAAGGACTTAAGAAAAATTCATTGCAAAAACACAAGGCATATATATAGGAGTAAAATGTAGGAAAACATACACAAGTAAGCCTCTACTTAATCATCAACAAGAATTCCACATGAACACAGTAATTCATCATATTCATAAACATTCTACATAACTAGTATAGTCATCCATAAACAATTACATTGCATAAACAAGAATAACAAGAATACTTATATTGGCTGATGGTGTTTTCCTACAACTTACTATGTGGCTACAACGTTCCACCCAAACATAGGCCAGTTGTGTTCATCAATCTCTCAACACAATTTCCACTGACGAGTTGGGAATGACTTCCACGAGGAACTAGGGAACAACAAACTCACACACAGTGAATCCAGACTTGCCACCGATAGTCTGATAGTTTATCAAACTATCTATCCAAGCCAACACTCGGTTGGGTTTATCAAGCTATAGGAATACAAGCCAAACAATGCTAGGTTTATCAGGCTTACTCAACCAAGCCAACATACAGTTAGGTTTATCATACTCTTCTCAGTTAAGAAAAATTTCACAATAAGGACCATCCAAGCCAACGGATGGGTTTATCATACTTTCCATATTCAATCCATCACAACGTTGAGTCTATCAGGTTGTCTAGCTGATTATTACACACAAGGACAAAATTCACAATAAGGCACGACCAAGCCAACTACCAGTTGGGTTTATCAGGATGCTAAGGCAGTGGAAAGGTAGAATCACTAAGCTAATGGCTCATTCAAGAGCTAGGGACATCTCCACAAGGTCTTTCTAGAATGGGATCCACATTACCTACACACCCAACAAAAGGAAGAATCCCCTTCTCTACTCCACAGTCCCCCAGGCCATGCCTTCCCTTCTAGTGCTCTTCAGGGCATGAAGTGAATATTTACAAACCACTCTTACCTTTCCATGAGGTTCCTCTCTGCACTAGGTTTATCAATCCCATTCCTCTTCTCTTCCAATCCTCATTCTTGCATATAGTTTAGACCTAAACCAGGGTGCACATCACAGTAACCACAGGGAAACACATCGACACAGGGTTTAATACTGTAAAACAACCCACCACTCTATAACATAGGGAAACAGGTTTCTGGACCACTCTGTTACAAAATGTAAATGGAATGAGCCACACTGTACAATATCGACAGAACCTTCTCTATGACTCAGGAGAGTGAACAACAATGCCTAATTGTGAATCAATGAATCATTCTAAATGATCGCAATGTTCAGAATGTCTCTTCCCCAGTAAGAACATGAATTCCAAATCGGGAATGAACTATCTTCCGATGTGAATGATCATAATGAATCGGAATTCCCTCTCACAACCACGGGAGGGAAGATTAACCTCCCCAATTTTCAAAACGACCCATGAGAAACTAGTTTGGGAACAAAATCCAGGGTTTGCTTGCTTAATAAGAAAGAACACAGTTTCCCAGAATGCATACTTGCAGGCTTGCTCATACTTCCATATCTTTCTATTCCCAAGGAATTAACTACCTCAACCAATTTCTGGAAGAAATAAATGATTGAGTGCAGAGGAAAGTAGGTGGCTGATGGTTTTTGGGTTTCCCCATTGACACCTGGTCACACCCTATTGGCTCAGGGGGTTTGACTAACTCCCTACCCTATCCCTTGTTAAAATCATGCCCCCATCTCTTTCATGTTGCAGCTCCATAGCTAGTTATGGTATTAATTAAATTGCATAGTTACATGATATTCAAAATATACTTGTGCATGACAACACAATAACCCTATGCATCAAACTTGATCACCTATAAAAAAAAATCGATGGCAAGGCCTTGTCCTTGAGATCCTTTCCCTAATTCAAAATGAAATATATACATCATGTACAATTCAATACCATGGGGTCAAAACCGAGGTATTACATTCCCCTCCCCCTTACAAAAACATTTCCCTTAGTTCTTTTCAAAATTGAACAAAAATGAATGTGCCAATCGTATGGCATCCTCTATCTCCCACATAGCCTATTCAGGACTATAGTGCTCCCATTGCACCTTCTCTTTTCCAATAGCTCGATTCTGGAGCATTGTGACCTTCCTATCGAGGATGCGCAGTGGCTCGGCTTGGAGCTCTCCCTCAGGTTCCACCTGAAGTACATCCCAATTTATCACATGGTTAGGATCATGTACATATTTCTTAAACAAAGAAACATGAAAAAAATTATGATCTCTAGTTCTAGTAGGAAATGCAAGTCTATATGCAACTTGCCCTATTCTTTTAAGCACTTCAAACAACCCACAATATCTAGGTGACATCTTGTCACAACTTCCAATATTTAAGAAAATCTTCCTTGCCCCCACTCTGAGATAAACATGATCCCCAACAATGAACTCTCTATGCACTCTATGCTTATCTACATAGATTTTTTGTCTGTCCTAGATTGCTTCCATATTTTTCCTGATCTTTGCAACCACTTGCTCCATCTCCTTGAGTAATTTTGGGCCAAGCACAATCCTGCTCACTGGATTATCCCAAGTCGTTGGTGTCCTACACCTTCTTCCATACAAATATTCATATGGACTCATCCCTAAGGATTCTTGATTTCCATTGTTATAAGAAAACTCTACCAAGTGTAAACAATCCTCCCACTTGGTTGGTTTTTCCATCACATACATGCGAAGCATGTCTTCCAATAGTTTATTTACTCTGTATGTCTGTCCATCAGTCTGAGGATGGAAGGAAATGATGAAGTTCAACTTTGTACCTAAATATGCAAAAAGACCCTTCCGAAAATTGGAAGTCAACTTAGGATCCCTGTCATACACTATTGCATTAGGAAATTTATGCAATTTGAAAATCTCCTTCATGAATATTTTTGCAATGGCACCAATCTTATAATTGGACTTAACCGGTATAAAATGTGTTTCCTTTGTCAAATTTTCCACTACAACCATGATGGAATCATGTTTCCTCCAAGTCATGGGAAATATTGTAATAAAATCCATGGAAACAACTTCCCATTTCCATTCTGGAACAATGGAAAGGCTGCAACAAACCTGTTGGGTGTTGATGCTCAACCTTCACCTGTTGACATTGCATGCACTTTGAAATATACTCAGCAATGTCCCTCTTCATTCCTAGCCCAAAATATTTCGTTATGGTTGTAGAAATTGTCTTCTGATATCTTGGGTGACAAGAATATGGAGTCTAATGGATTTCATCCATAACAATTCTCCTCAAATCTACTACATTTGGAATATAAATTCTGTTTTTATAAATTAGAAGTCCATCTTCTTCCAATTTATATCCCTCATACCTCTTTTTAGGATTTTGTTGTTGCAATTTTTCCTTGATCTACACATACATTTCATCTTCAACAGTATGATTAAAAATCTGTTGTTTCAAATCTGTTTGGAAAATACTAAGATATTCCACATGCATTTCATGCGCCTTCCTCCTGAGTGCATCAACAAATTTATCTTCTTTTCCTTTTATGTGTTCGATTTCAAATTAAAACTCACATAAAAAATCCAGCTGTCTAGCTTTCCTAGCACTTAGAGTTGGTTGTTCAAACAAACATTTCAGGCCACAATGGTCTATCCTTGGGTCAAATTTTTTTCCCTTAAAGTAATGCCTCCACATATTGAGAGCATGTATTATGTCTGCAAGTTCTAAATCATGAGTGGAATAGTTCTTCTCATGATCCTTCAACTTCCTTGACTCATAGCATACCACATGGTTGTCTTGCATCATAAATCCTCCAATTCCTGGACTGCATGCATCAGTACACACCACACAAACTTTCTCCGGGTCTACAATTTTCAAAACTGGTGCAGTAGTGAGAATATTCTTCAACTACTAGAAGCTTTCTTCACACTAAGGTGTCCATTCAAATTTTATTCCCTTCTTTTGCAAATAAGTGACTGGATGTGCAACCTTGGAGAATCCTTCAATCAATCTCCTGTAATAACCTGCAAGTCCCATAAAATATCTTACATTTGTCACATTTCTTGGAGTAGGCCAATTCATAATGGCCTCAATATTTTCAGGGTCTATAGATATACCCTCATCTGAGATAATGTGACCTAAATAATGAATCCTATCTTTATAGAAGTCACATTTTCTCAACTTTGCATACAACTTATGCTCCCTGAGAAATTGCAATGTTAATCTCATATGTTCTTCAAGTTCCTCCTCATTCTTAGAATAAATCAGAATGTCATCAAGGAAAACAAGAACAAACTTGTCCATATACCTACTGAAGACACTGTTCATAAGGCACATAAATGTAGCTAGTGAATTTGTGAGACCGAATGGTAGTACCACTACAAACTCATAATGTCCATACCTTGTTATGAAGGTTGTCTTATGAATATATTCATCCTTGGTTATTACCTGATGGTAACTGGACCTTAAGTCAATCTTGGAAAATACCTTTGCTCCTCTCATTTGATCAAAGAGGTCATCAATTCTAGGAAAAGGGTATTTATTCTTCATAGTGACTTTATTCAACTGTTTGTAATAAATACACAACCTGAGTGTACCATCTGTCTTCTTCAAAAACAGAACTGGTGCTCCCCAAGGAGACACACTCGACTTGATATACTTCTTCTCCAACAACTCTTGCAACTGCATCTTCAACTCTAGCATTTGTGGTGTACTCATCCTATAGGTTTCTTGGACACTTGTGTTTCTCCTGGAACAAGTTCAATTGTGAAATCAATGTCCCTCTTTGGAGGAGGCCCTGGAATTTCATCAAGAAAAACATGCTTGAATTCTTGCAACACATGAAATACCTCCAACCTAGGGGTTTCATTCTCTGTTGCCTCCAACACATGACTTGCATACACTCTGCAACCTTTCCTACATAAATTCTTTAGCTACATTGTTCAAATATTCCTAACTGAAATCACCTTTGAAATGCCTCTTACAATTCTTAAGTTTCCTTCTTCATCTATGCATTCAAAATTCTTTTTGTAACAGTCAAGATTGACTCTATGAGCTTCTAACCAATCCAACCCAATGAGAATATCATAGGAACCAAGTGGCAAAACATTCATATCTGCATAAGTGATTAACCCATTCATGAGTAATGGGAATTCTACCACTTCACTAAATTTTCTCTTAGTCTCAGTGGCTAGCTGAGCCAACCATGATTTTCTATTCTTCAACTTCTTAAAAGAACAAATCTCAACAACTCTAAGAGTAATATAACTGTGAGTATTTCCAAGATCAATTAAAACAAAATAGATTGTTCAACAATATTACCTGCAACTTCAACCACATTTGAATGATGATTTGCTTGGCATTCCTCCAATGCTGCATAAATACTAGGGACGGTCCTTGCAACTTGACCCACAGTTTCAGCTTCTTGAATTTTATGAGATTGCCTCACATACCCATCCTCAAGTAGGAAATTACTGTGCATGTGGAATCCTCCACATTTCCAACATTGGAGTGGTTCTATTTTTTGTTGTGGATCTCTTAGATTTTCTCCCATCACCCTAATTGGCTTACTCACAGCTTGGGATGGATGCTTTTGTTGATTCCTGAAGTTAGAAGGTTTGAAACCTTTCTTCCTTTGGTTAGAATTCTCATTTCTCTTGTCCTTCCAAGCCTTATGGAAATCATGTTTTCCTTTTTTCTGATCATAACAATACTTAACCTTCTTGATAGCCTCTTCTAGAGTTCTAGGCTCATCAAACTCAATTATTTCTTTGTATTCTTGAGCTAGCCCACCGAGAAAATGCTGGATTTTCACTTTATCATCCTTGATGTACCTGACATACCTCAGCATATATAAGAACTTATTTGTATATTCTTCCATGGTCTATTGTCCCAATCTCAACTCATGGAATTCTTTGATCTTGTCATCATAGTACCTGTCAGAGAGGTATTTATTCTTGAAATACTTATTGATTTGTTTCCATACAATCTTTCCGTCATTGATCTTCCTCACTTGCCTGAGGTGCTTGTTGGCAATATGGAAAATGTAGATTGTGTAGGTTTTCATTGATGGAAATCATATGTGGCATACTAGAGATGCTAGAGAATCAAGCAAGAGTATCTGTGATAACATGAATGGCATACTCAAGCGAAACTATAAATTATTAAAGGGGCATTAAATGGATTAAAGTGAAAATGGATTTAAAGTGAAATATAATGGCATGGATAAAATTATTAGTGGGAACATTAAATGAGATAAAGTTAAAATGAGCATAAAAGTTAAAAAATTAGTGGCATTACATGTTTTATCTCATGTGTAATGGAAAACATAAATATGAGTTGAAAACTTCCCATAAGTTGGATACGCGGAGTGTACAACACTTTGAAAGGGTTAAACTATTGAAGTTTTGGATTCAATCATTTTTAGCTGGGGTTCCACGCATTTTGATCGGATTCAAGAATGACAGTGGCAAGCTTCTTCATACAGAAGCTCTTTCAACAAGAGAAATCACACAAAAGGTGAAGAAAAAAATTATTGGTAGGGTGGCATTTTCCTGGATTTTCCTAATGAAGTATTGTGTTGGTTGTATGGCACTGTTAAAGAAACTCAATATTATGTACTCCAGTTCACACCATAATCAAACCACCTAGAACTTTTGCAAGTGGATTCTTGTCCTTCGTTGATAACGAGACATGTGGATCAATTGTAAACGTCCCTTTGGATGGTGCCTCTGAACATGCAAATTTTTGGATCTGCAATGAACAAACATTATCAAGAAAGTCTCAATATTTTTAAGAACCTTGTGAGATTACATGTTACAACCGAACTTCATATGGGAATGTATATTTCGACAAGCATTGTCCGAGGCCTTTTCGGCTCCATAAACTTGAAGAATCAGGAGTTGATCTTAATCAAGACTTTGAGACATTTGTGGAGAAAAGAGAACGAACAAAGTACAAAGGCACATCGCATTCTTTTTTTGTAAAATGGTCATCGCGATGGAAATACACCGAGCACTTACACAATGAAACTACCTATACAAATAAGAGCAAGATTATTACCACCACTTCATGTGTCAAACCCGAAATAGACAGAAATCACAAAAAGGTCACTAAGTTCGAGAATCCAATAAACGCAAGACCTATCGAGCCAAGGTTGTATACTACGTTGCAGCATACATCGTAGATGTTGGTATTTTTTGAATGCGCAAAAGATTCTTTATAGTTCAAAAAATACAACTCAGGAAAGTCGGAAGGAATTATTTCCATCCTAAGACTCTCCAGCCGGTGAGGATGTCTGCAATTTCTAAATATCAAAATTATGATAAATGATGATGATGGGGAGCTCGGTTTCTGATGGCGGGGTTATATCACGATAATGAGTGATAGGCATTTCAAAACCTGAAATGTAGTGAATCATTGTATGCATATCTTTCTGCGCTGCATTTGTTTCTTGACCCAGGTCAGTCCACACATTACACACCGAATAGATGATTTGGCATGGGTGAGTTTTTACGAAGACAAGATGCTAGTTAAGGGAAGAGTTTTGAGCAAAATTCAGTGACTAACAAAAAGTGGATGTATTGTCGGCATTAATGATCTGGAACAGAGTGTTGGAATATGGGAATCAAGCGAACTGTTCTATCACCACCTATTGGTTTTGGTAGTCGATTGGTTGTTGATGGCAATGTCACATGGCATAAGTCCGATCGAGAGTAGGCAAAGGCATCAAGGAAATTCATTCAATGGAAACATGAAGTGTGATGCAGGAAAATATTGGTTCTTTTGTTGAAATAGTGGGGGAATCTAGATATAGGGCGCGATAGTTTTTACAGGAAACCGTCTGGAATCTAATCGAACCAATACAACTATTCTATGCCCAATCTGATAGCGATGAGATTGACTCTTACTATGTACGCCCAGATTTATCAACTTGGGGGGAGGAATTATATGATAATGAATATATACAATCTAGATATCAACAAGCTAGAGATGAATATATACAATCTTTCTCGAATGGTGATGATGAGATCAGAAATGGATTGGAAGCACTTTATTGCCCACCTTTTGAATTGATGTTCAATAGAATTTTTGAGCAGGAAAAACTTTGGAGATTTGGACCAAGAGAAATGGATTATTGTAAATATACAATCCACCAACTAAGCTCTTATAAAGTGAAGTTTAGTGGGGGAATCCATATATAGGGCACGACAGTTTTTATAGGAAACCGACTGGAACCTAATCAAAGTAATACAACTATTCTATGCTCAATCTAATAGTGATGAGATTGACACTTACTATGTACGCCCGAATTTATCAACTCAAGGGGAAGCATTATATGATAATGAATATATACAATCTAGATATCAACAATCTAGAGATGAATATATACAAGCTTTCTCGAATGGTGAAGATGATATCAGAAATGGATTGGAAGAACGTTATCACCCACCTTTCGAATTGATGTTCAATAGAAGTTTTGAGTAGGAAAGACTTTGAAGATTTTGACCAAGAGAAATGGCTTCTCGTAAATATACAATCCACCATATAAGATCTTATAAAGCGAAGTTTAGATGAAATAGTCAACTGGAGGTTTTTTTTATTGTGTTACGGTTGGAAGAGATCACACGAACTGAAAGGGATTATCTCATAATATTAATAATTGGTCACAATTTAAAGAATATTGATGTTAAGAGACATGAATATTAAAGATTAAAAATAGTAATAAAGACACATTTATGAAATGATATAATTAAAAAGGGGGAGGAATGTTTGTTTAAAATACAAAAGTAAATTAAGAAGTCAAGAAATTAATGAAGAGACATGTTCCCTTGTAAATTCTCATTGGTTTTGAAAGGTTGTGTTATTTGAAAACACACATGACTTTTGGATAGGTATATAAAGAGGAAACATATTCATTCAGTTGTGTATTTCGATGGCTAAAATGTAATATTTTGGTGGATATTCTACCTTTGACATGAACCTTGTGTTCATTCAAACAGACTAGTGTCTGTAATCAGGTTGGATCTTGAATGAGGATTGGATTCCTCTCTACATGATGGGTCATGTATACAAGATGGGTCTTGTAAGAGAGTCGTGTAGACTCAATCTAGCTGGTTCTAGATAGTTCATGCTATGTGATGTAAAATTTTATTTAATAAAAATGCATTTGACATATTCATATGTGTTTGTTATTTCCTATATATACAATTGGTAAATGTTATGACTGATTAAATGCCATTTCTATTTTGGAAAGAGATTTTTAAAGTTTTAAGAGACACTGATTCACCCCCCCCCCTCTTAGTGTCTGAGACCTATTCTACAATTGGTATCAGAGCCGGTTGTCTTTGAACAAATCACTGCTGGAAGACTGATCCAAAAGGAAAACAGGTCCATTTTTAGATCCAAGCACTTAATCTAAAGATAGGTGCAAGAATCAACATTTTAAAAATGGCTGGAAATGAAGATGATAAAATCCCCTTTTTTTAATGGATATGACTATGCCAATTGAAGGGATGCCATGAAGTTTCAGTTGAATTCCAAAGGAGCACATGTGTGGGATGCAGTAGCAAGCAAGAAATGGTACTTGAAGAACAAAACTAGAATTTCAAAAGATGATCAGAAATTCAATGCTATCACTTTGCAAACTATTAAGAGAGCCTTATCAATTGATGTCAAGATGAGACTAGGGAACTACACCTCTACAAAAAATATATGGCTAAATATTGAAGACACATATCAAGCCAAGTGTCAAAGTGTAGGAGAAGATACAAGTAAAAAATATAATGAAGAAATAAGTGAATATATGTTGAGCAATGAAGACAACAATCCCTCATTTGTCTCATCACAAAGAAAAGAAAACATTGTCCTAGATGAACTTTCAAATGAAATATGTTATGATGATGAAGTACTCTCTAAGGAAAAAGAAGAAGACCAATTGATTCTCAAAAATAAAAGCCTGATTACTAAGAATGGAGACTTGAAGAAATTAAAGGAAGACTTTCTTATTGCAATTGAAAATACCAAGAAGAAGATAAGTTTTTATCCTATAAATGTTTTTGATAAGATTGAAAACATGTTTATGGTCACTCTAAGTGAGCTTGAAACTATTTTCAAGATCAATGAGCTACTACATGGATTATGGATGGAATCCAAAAATTCTAGAAGAACATGCAATAGTCTAGTAGATACAAAAAATGACTTTAAAATCCTAAAGAATAAGTTTTGTGCACTAACCAAGAAACATGAGGATGTTGAGATGATATTGAATGAGCAAAGGATTCATCTAGATGACAAGGAAAAAGAATTGAAGAACACTTTCTCTAGTTTTAATTTACAATTGGAAAACCAAATTAATGAAATAAAAGAGGTAAAGTCTGAAGTATTTAACCTTATAAGACAAAATGAACCTAATGAAAGAGGGCTTCCTGACCAAGAGAACCAAATGAGAGAAAGGGATCCTACAGATAGGCAGAATTTACTAGATTGTGAGAAGAACCTACAAGAAAGACAAGAAAGGCTTATATAAGGACAAAGGTCACTAAATCAAAGAGAAGAATATTTGAATATGGCCATAAAATGGATTGAGAAGGAATTGCAGGATGACAAGAAGAAGATTGAAAACAATCATGCAACCTTAAAAGAGAAAGAGGATAGGTATCAAAGGATGGTTGCCTTAGTCTCTAGAAAAGAGGATTCTACTCAAGAAAAATCTATTATTAACAAAGAAGAGGAAGAATCTACATGTCTCACAAGAAGTGAGATAAAGAAAAGTTATGCTAGTACATTCACAAAAGGTGGAGAAAGGAAAGCCATGGATTATCTTCAATCCAAATATATTTCTCCATACAAGGGAAATGAGAAGAGCATTCTCTATAATATCTCAACCATTATAGATGAAATTTGGAGTAAGAAAAGACCATTCCATGACAAAACTGGTCTTGGATACAAAAATGATGAATAATTTGAGAAAGGAACTCCCATGTCCAAGTTTGAGAAAGGTTATTCTTCTTCAAAAAGACAGAGGGTAATCACAAATCAGATACCAAATAAAAACTATACCATGAGAATTAATTATGGAAGACAAAGGCTAAAACATGAAGCATATAAAAAAGGAAGCCTATCATATCATACTAACACTTGGTATGATAACATATTCAATGATATTTTCTACTCTTATCACAAACATGGACACAAAGCAGTGGAATGTGATGCTTTTCAAAAGAAAACTGTAAATAGTTCCTCTGAAAAGATAAAGTGTTGGAGGTGAAAGCTTATTGGGAATACAACAAAGTTTTTTCACTCCATAAGGTGTTTCAATTATGAAGACTTTGGTCACAAAGCACAAAATTGCATGAATCCAAAGAAACAATACAATCAAAAGGAGGATGCTCCAAGGAGTCAAAGAAGGGATTTGAAAAGAGACAACATTCAAACTCTAGAAAGCAAGATGGCTGATGACGTGTCTTTAAAGATGGAATCTGAGAAAATACATAAGAATTCAAGAAAGACAAGTCCAAAGAAGAAGATAAAGAAAGTTTGGATACCAAAGATAGGAGGGCTTAATCCTCATGCCAAAACAGGTGACTCTTATGGAAATGAATCTCTAGAAGAAGGCACTCATTCTATAAATGATGACCACTCCATGGTTGAAGAAAATCCAAGTGTTGAAGAGGACTTGGAAATGACTCTTTTAATTTGTTAAAAAGTCCTTATTAGATGTCAAAATTTAGTTGCTTCAGGTCAAGATTAAAAATGGAATTAAATACCTAAAGATGACTTGGATCGGAAATCACTATCTAATTTTGGATAGGTTAGCAATTAATGTCCCTAAAAAGCAGAAAAGTAAAGATAACTCTCTATCCTTGAAACTAATAATATTTTCCAAATAGAAAGGATGTTATGAATAAAAGAGCATTTCTTGGTTAACTGGTATTACATGTTTAAGAAAGAGCACTAAGTTAGGGGATCCAATTTGAAAGAAAAATATGTCTATTTTTGTTCAAAGAAAGAATTATTTGAAGATAAAATCATACCCTTAACTGAGAATGCAATAGAGGATTATACATTTGAAAACATAATGAACTATTTTAACAGCAACAAGAGAGGTATAAATATTGACATTGGAGGAGGAGTAAATATATTCATCATCAATGTTGTGAGAGGTCACTATGATGAAAAGTAATAGTCGGTTTGTGAAGGAAACTTGAAACCATGGAAGATGTGTTAAAGAAACCCTAATTTGATCACATTGCTTTTCACTCATGTGAAAAGAGATAGATGACACAAAAATTGGTACTAGGAATCAAAGTTAGGGGGATCTATTCAACCCTTTTCCCTTGATGTCAAAGGGAGAGAAATGAAAGTAGTATTGCCATCAATGCCAAAGGGGGAGATTGTTGGAAATATGGAAAATGTAGATTGTGTAGATTTTCATTGATGACAATCATATGTGGTATGCTAGAGATGCCAAATCAGCAACCAAGAGTATCTGTGCTAACATGAATGACATACTCAAGCAAAACTATAAAATTATTAAAGTGGCATTAAATGGATTAAAGTGCAAATGGATTTAAAGTGAAATCTAATGGAATGGATAAAATTATTAGTGGGAACATTAAATGAGATAAAGTTAAAATAACCATAAAAGTTAAAAACTTAGTGGCATTACATGTTTTATCTAATATGTAATGGAAAACTGAAATATGAATTGAAAACTTCCCATAAGTTGGATGCGTGGAGTGTACAACACTTTGAAAGGGTTAAAATGTTGAAGTTTTGGATTCAATCGTTTTTAGCTGGGGTTCCATGCATTGTGATCGGATTTAGGAATGACAATGGCAAGCTTCTTCATACAGAAGCTCTTTCAACCAGAGAAATCACACAAAAGGTGAAGAAAACAATTATTGGCAGGGTGGCATTTTCCTGACTTTTGCTAATGAAGTATTGTGTTGGTTGTATGAAACTGTTAAAGAAACTCAATATTATGTACTCCAGTTCACACCACAATCAAACCACCTAGAAATTTTGCAAGCAGATTCTTGTCCTTCGTTGATAACGAGACACGTGGAGAAATTGTAAACGTCCCTTTGGATGGTGCCTCTGAACATGCGGATTTTTGGATCTGTAGTGAAGAAACGTTATCAAGGAAGTGTCCATATTTTCAAGAACCTTGTGAGATTACATGTTACAAACGAGCTTCATATGGGAATGCATATTTCGGCGAGCATTGTCTGAGGCCTTTTCGGCACCATAAACTTGAAGAATAAGGATTTGATCTTAATCAAGAATTTGAGACGTTTGTGGAGAAAAGAGAACGTACAAAGTACAGAAGCACGTCGCATTTTTTTTTTGTAAAATGGTCATCGCGATGGAAATACGCCGAGCACTTAAAACATGAAACCGCCTATACAAACAAGAGAAAGATTATTACCACCACTTCATGTGTCAAACTCGAAATAAACAAAAATCACAGGAACATGACTAAGTTTGAGAATCCAATAAATGCAAGATCTATCGAGCCAAGGTTATATACTACGTCGCAGCATACATCACAGATCTTGGTCTTTTTTTAATGTGCAAAAACTACTTTTTGGTTCAAAAAATACAACTCAGAAAAGTCGAAAGGAATTATTGCCATCCTGACACTCTCCATCCAGTGAGGATGTCTGCAATTTCTAAATATCAAAATTATGATAAATGATGATGATGGGGAGCTTGGTTTCCGACAGCAGGGTTATATCACGAGAATGAGTGATAAGAATTCCAAAACTTGAAACATGGTGAATCGTTGTATGCCCATCTTGCAGCATTGCATTTGTTTCTTGACCCAGGTTAGTCCACACATTACACACCGAATAGAAGATTTGGCACGGGTGAGTTTTTATGAAGACAAGATGTTGGTTAAGGGAAGAGTTTTGAGTAGAATTCAATGATGAGCAACAAGTAAATGTAATATCGACGTTGTCAGTATGGAACGAAGTGCTGGAATATGGGAATCAAGCCAACTGTTTTATCACCACTTGTTGGTTTTTGTAGTCGATTGGTAGTTGATGGAAATTTCACATGGCATAAGTCCGATCAAGAGTAGGTAGAGGCATCAACGAAATTCATTCAATGGAAACATGAAGTGTGATGCAGGAAAATATTGGTTCTTTTGTTGAAATAGTGGGGGAATCCAGATACAGGGTGTGATAGTTTTTACAGGAAACCGGCTAGAATCTAATCGAAGCAATACAACTATTCTATGCCCAATCTGATAGCGATGAGATTGACTCTTACTATGTACGCCTAGATTTATCAACTCAAGGGGAGGCATTATACGATAATGAATATATACAATCTAGATATCAACAAGCTAGAGATGAATATATACAAGCTTTCTTGAATGGTGACGATGAGATCAGAAATGGATTGGAAGCACTTTATCGCCCACCTTTCGAATTAATGTTCAATAGAATTTTTGAGCAGGAAATACTTTGGAGCTTTGGACCAAGAGAAATGGATTCTTGTAAATATACAATCCACCAAATAAGCTCTTATAAAGCGAAGTTTAGATGAAATAGTCAACTGGAGGTTTTTTCGATTGTGTTATGGTTGGAAGAGATCACACAAACTGAAAGGGCTTATCTTGTAATATTAATAATTGGTCACAAGTTAAATAATATTGATGTTAAGAGACATGAATATTAAAGATTGAAGACAGTAATAAAGACACATTTATGAAATGATATAATTAAAAAGGGGGAGGAATGTTTGTTTAAAATACAAAAGTAAATTAAGAAGTCAAGAAGTTAATGAAGAGACATGTTCCCTTGTAAATTCACATTGGTTTTGAAAGGTTGTGTTATTTCCAAACACACATTACTTTTGTATAGGTATATAAAGAGGAAACATATTCATTCAGTTGTGTATCTCGGTGGATAAAATGTAATATTTTGGTGGATATTCTACCTTTGATATGAACCTTGTGTTCATCCAAATAGACTGGTGTCTGTAATCAGGTTGGATCCTGAATGAGGATTGGATTCATCTCTACATGTTGGGTCATGTATACAAGCTGGGTCTTATAAGAGAGTTGGGTCTCTCAATTTAGCTGGGTCTGGATAGTTCATGCTATGTGATGTAAAATTTTATTTAATAAAAATACATTTGACGTATTCATATGTGTTTGTTATTTCGTATATATATAATTGGTAAATGTTATGAATGATTAAACATCATTTGTGTTTTGGTAAGATATTTTTAAAGTTTTAAGAGACACTGATTCACCCCCCCCTCTCAGTGTTTGAGACCTGTTCTACAGTGCTCCCATTATATAGATGCTCTACCATTCAGATTGAAGATGGATACCCTAGCCTTCATATTTTGGACTTGGAAATATTTTTTCATCCCAATAAGCCAAGCTTCAACTTCTTGACTAGTATTTACCTTGCCATTAAAGGTAGGCAGCCTTTCCTTTTTAAATTCATCACGCGAGTTGTTCCTATAGCGCCTCTTTCTCTTATCTCTGTGAGATGAAGAGATTGAAAACCCAATGGATCCTTCAGAGTTAGATGACCCACTAGAATATTTATTTCTTCTTCTGGAACTGCTTTTACTCCCTTCTAGATGTACTGCACAACACCCAGAGCTCATCTACCTTTGGATGTCTGTCAAACTCTGCAACATGGGGGAATTCAATTGATGCTACTCTTCTTGAGCTTTAATCAAGATTCTCATGGTGGCTGCAATGTTTGGTGGGGTTTCTTGAATATTCTGCCATTAGAATCTTTCTTGGCATTTCCCACTCGAACATTTTCACCCATGGAATCTTCCTCATGCTTATAGGGACTCTGAACATCGTTCATGGCGTAGGTTCTCATGGCTGAGCCAAAATGTACTTTCCAAACTGCAATATGACTCTGAAAAAATGTGTTAATCAACACAATTGTTAGCTGCATGAAAAATTCAGAATTAGAAAACCATGTTTACTATCACCTGACCCATATAGGCCCAATGTTGTAACCATAAGATATGATACCACAGTAACGTCCTCATAGCCCATAATGCAGAATAATTACAAAGTTTTCTTCAAGAACCCTTGTTCTCCTTTCGAAGCATAGGGCATGGGTGTTAACACACTCTTCCACCTTAATTCTCAGGCTTAGAAAAAACTGTAAAAGTCTTTCCTCCCTTCACTACTCCCTTCTGTGACCGAAAACACCATTTATGCACTCAACCTGTTCTTTTTGCACTCCACCCTCCACACTTCCTCTTGCAGTGCTAAGGAATCGGAAACATCATGTGAGAAGGAGATATTTGACCACTCTTCTGCCTTTTTCACTTTCAATTTCCACCTTCCCGACCTCTAAACTCGGGAATTGAAACTTTAACATTCGACGAAAATGTTCAACCATTATTCTTCCTTCCACACTTTCGCTTGGAACTCATGAATCATAACTTTAACATTCGATGGAAATGTTCAACCATTATTCTGTCTTACTCACTTCCTCTTTTCACCTTCTATTTGGAACTTGGGAATCATAACTTTAGCATTAAATGGAAATGTTCAACCATTATTCCGCCTTCCGCACTTTCTCTTTCTTCCTTCCGCTCAGAGCTCGGTAATTGGAACCTGAACATTCAAAAAAAAATGTTCAACCATTATTCCGCCTTCTGCAATTCCACTTTCTTCCTTCCGCTTGGAACATGTGAATTATAAATTTAACATTTAGTGGAAATGTTCAACCATTATTCCACCTTTCGCTCGAAACTCGAGAATCAGAACCTTAACATTCAACGAAAATGTTCAACCAATATTCTACCTTCCACTCAGAACATGGGAATCGGAACTTTAACATCCGACGAAAATGTTCAACCATTATTTTTTCTTCCACACTTCCACTTTCTTCCTTCCGCTCAGAACTCATGGTTCAAAAAACTAACTTTCTTCTTTGTTCCACTTCCCTTTTTTTTTCTTTCCTCCTTTCGCTTTCCTCAAGCGGATTCCAAGGGGCAGAAACACTAAATTACATCCATTCTGATCCTGCCACCAGGATTTTAGCCTCCAAGGACTTAAGCAAAATGCATTGCAAAACCATAAGGCATATATATAGGAGTAAAATGCAGGAAAAAATACAAAAGTAAACCTATACTTAATCATTAGCAAGCATTCCACATGAAAATAGAATTTCATCATGTTCATAAACTTTCTACATAACCAATATAGTCATCCATAAACAATTACATTGCATAAACAAGAATAACAAGAATACTTAGCTTAGATGACGATGTTGTCCTGGAACTAGCTATGTGGTTGCAATGTTCCACCCAACCATAGGCCAATTGTGTTCATCAATATCTTAACAAAACTACCACCACTGAGCTGGGCATGGCTTCCACAAGGAACTAGGGAACAAAAGACTCACACACAGAATCAAAACACACATAGTCAAGCCAACCTCTAGCTAGGTTTATTATATTTTCCAACCAAGCCAACACTCAGTTGGGTTTATAAGGCTGTAGGCTTACAAGCCAAACAATTTTGGGTTTATGAGACTTAATTATCCAAGCCAGCATACAGTTGGGTTTATTACACTATTCTCAGTCAATCCAAATTTCACAATAAGGACCAGCCAAGAAAACAGATGGGTTTATCAGACTATCCACAGTCAAGCCATCACAACATTGGGTTTATTAAGCTGTCAAGCTAAGGATTACTCACAAGACCAAAATGCACAACATGGCATAGCCAATCCAACTACTAGTTGGGTTTATCAGGATGCTAACGCAGTGGAAAGGTAGAATGACTAAGCTAGTGGCCCATTCAAGAGCTAGGGACACCTCCACAAGGTCTATCTGTTAGCTGGAATATTTCACCTCCTGCGAACACAAGGTGTTCCTCTGGTCTGAATGGTTTAAATCCAGAACAAACAGAGGACAGAGTTTGAAGACTCTCCCTAGATGTTGTAGATGTCTAGAATACAAGGCTTTGACAGTTCACCTATGTACCTGCAAAAAATCTCAACACAAAACGAATCAAAGCAACCAGAATATGATTTACTAATCTATGCTAGTGACTAAGGAATCTAGCAACATATATATGCGAAATCACAACAACAACATCATATGTGGGATAGAAATCAACTTGCATTAGAAATATNAACATGCATCTCCATGAAACCAGCTCTTCATCCCCAAAAAGCTCCGACTCTAGCTCTTTATGATCTCTCCAAATGATCTTGGGCCAAGAATCAATCCAACAGCATAACAATACCTTCAATGTTCTCTCCTCAACAATGGCTATGAGCTCATATTTATAGGGCTTTAATGGATAGAGATGGTTGAGAAATTAGTGGGTGAGGTGGCCTCTAATATCCTAGGATGAGGGATCTCAAGTTCAACCAACCCACAAGAATAAGGATAAGGCAGTACACGAGGCTTATCATCTAGAAGCCTCGAGAAACTTCTCTTTTTCCCTTATTACCCAGGGTATCGCGCTTCTCCTTCTATGATAGAGTGGTTCTGGTAATAACCGCCTATGGACCAAGGGAAATGGGCAATGGCACCGCTTGTGGACAACCGATGAAAGGTGGTGTGAGTAGGGGTACCGCTCCTGGATAAAGGGGCATGTGTGGTGCTGAGAATTTGTATGACAGATTGACGAAAAACCATTTAGTTTCCACTCCAGAAGCTAGGATTTAGGGCAAGTAGGTATGTCAAATGTCTTATCACATGAAGGTGACAGGATTTTTGTATAACAGGATGCCCCCCAAAGCACGAGTCTAAGAGAGATACGATAAATGAGGGCTTTGAGAACAAGTCATTTCCAAGAGATGAAAATGTCGGATCGATCAGAGTATGCATTCAAGTAGGAATTTGTAGTACATCAGTATGTTGAATCATAGACACAAGTAACCAAACTCATAGCTGCAGACCAATACAAGGCAAATCCATGAGTGGAATAAACAAGCATGGCTACTAGAATACAACATAGATCCATGTGATACAGGACTCAAACTTGGACATAGCTACCAGACATACAATGTAGATCTATGTCATACAGATGCAAATTTGAGCATAGCCACAACCATACAAATGTGGATCCATGCTAGATATACAAAAATCCATTGCCACCTAGGTAAAAAGCAATGAGTGCTTTTAAACAAATGCCCAGGGTCTTCGTCTCGTCTTCCACAAAGTACAATTCTATCCATGTGATTACAATGATCTGAAGTCGAACATGGTAGAAACCACTTGATTACCAACCAATGACATGAACCATTAACAAGTGCGAGGGATGTCACCATTAATGTCAATAATTCCCAAGGTACCCTAGTACAATCTACTGAGTGTGAATAGATGTCCCGATGTCGAACACCCAGTGGATTCTATCGATCAAAGGTCAATGATGTGAACCTATGTTGAGAGCGAGAGAATCTGTCATTAAGGCATACAGATCTCAAGGTACTAAATATTGTTTCTAAGACTATTTCTCGGATGATGAGCTGATGTCGACAGGAATAGTCTCGTTGAAGGAGGGCCATGATGAGTCCCACATCGACGACACGAAACTCGAAACATAGTTCTAGAATGATGTGAATGTAGTAACCATATGACTAACTCAAAGATACTGACACAAAGACTGTGTAGACTGTAGAGGTAAAAATTCTTCAAATCCCCTTTGAACATCGGGCGACACGACAAAATGACTTGGTAGCATGACTAGACAAGACAGATACACAATGCGACAGTGGACAATGCATTCTTTTGAAAGACTCAAAGGATTGACATGACTCATGAAAGTGGATCGTCACGGAGATCAGCTGAATACCCAATTGACTGACATGATTGTTCAGACAAGTTCCATGTTCAAAGGTAACGATAAACAACTGCCATTATTTAAAAAATGATTCCCTTCCCATATTCCCCATCATGATCGATGACTGCCTCTTTTTGGTTTTACGAGTTTAAAAAGGGTAACAAACACTCGATATAGCTTGTCAGAAGACAAGTCCAGTATCATATGTTTTACGAACCTGAGAGAGGAGGGGTTCATTCCCAAAATGGGTCTCTCAATGTTTAATTTAATGAGTCCACTGAAAGAAGACTCGGTATCGTTCATGTTTAGAGATTCTGAACGAATACAGAAGAAAACTCCATGGGGGTTCTTTTTCGTATGATTTAGTCTCTAAGGCCCGAAAAAGTGTAAAATCATACCTTAGAGAACTCTTCCAGTCATGATTGGTTGGAGTGTTCCTTTCTCGTAAATAGTCCTATCTGAACTGAGAAAGAGATAACCTACCATCGGACGAACAACTCTTCAAATACTTTAACGAGCGTGAAGAAGACAAGATCGCTCGACAATATTTTCATATTTAGGGAGCCTGAAAAGGGTTTAAAGAGAAATCCATGAGGTTCCTTTACACAACGTAATGTTTTACGAGCCTGGAAAGAATCAGAAACATACTCGATAACTTTTTCATATTTAAGGAGCCTGAAAAAGAGGTGAAAAGAGAACTCCATGACGCTTCTTTACACAATGTCGTATTTTACGAGCCTGGAAAGAAACTTGAACTAGACTTGAAACTTTCATACTAGATTTTAATGAGCATGACAAAGTGTCGTAATAAATGCTCGTCGACCTTTTCTGTTTTGTGAAAGTACAAAAAATCCATAAACATACTTTCCAAAGCTTCTTACTAAAGTTAACCTGCAGACGGTTCATTGACAAGTGTTAAATGCATTCAAAATCAACACTAACGGATTATGACAAATAGATTTTGACCAGAACATGATGTAATATCAAAACTATAGTAGGTCAAACCTAAAAAATGTTTATATAAGGCAAGTAAATAGTAAAAAATCAAAACATTTCACTATTTACCTCTAGCAGAGAGCACTTGGAGCTTTTGCTAGCCAGATCTTCCACAGCTGATACCGGGAGTTTCCACCGTCCATTTTCAGTCTTGTCAGTTGCAGGTAAAAGATAAGAACCTTATCTTTAATTTTAGAGCTTCTATTTTGGGATTTGGTGGGGTTTTGGGCCTATTGGGAAATCCCTAAAATCCAATATGCGGGCACCTTGGCTACCCCTTACGGGATATGCAGTACCACCCGAGAACCGCGCCAAGAACACGGCGGACAGGCAGTGCCACCACCTGTCTCCAATGGGGAACAGGCAGTGCCGGTCGTGGAGAAGTTAAACAAATGATATGGGAAAAATTTATTCATTCTTTTTATTTGCAATGACTCAAGGATGATATTAATGCATACCATTATTGTTTTTGGCAGGTCTAGGTGTCCAAAATATGGTGATATGGAAGGAAAGAACACATGATAACGAGGATGATGCTGCTGAAAGGATTGCAGTTTGCATTGTCGCACTCCGAGACTGTGGGCTCTTAAAGTTATTTTGGACACCAAGCATGGTGTCCCACGAGAGATTACTGGAACATATACTGAGAATGTGGAATCCAGAACAACAATATTTCAAGGTGGGGGCACACATACTTACAGTGGAGGTAGAGGATATCTACTTCCTAACTGGCCTATCGAGACGAGGTGCCCCCATATCACTGACAGGTTCCCATGGTGAGGACATTACCACCAGAGAGATCATATATCGACACTGTGTACCAGGTACAGGTACATCGGGGAATAAAATCCCCATCAAGGTAGTGACAGATAGGGCTCTACGGATTGTCCTATTCACCATGCAGAGGGTGGCAGGGAGCCAGGGTGTTCATCAGGCTTCCAAGGCACATATGTTGTATTCCCTAGAGGCTATGGAACCTACAATGTTCAACTGGGTAGAAGCATTGCTTCCAATCTTCAAGGATCAGCTAACTAAATGTTGGCAGGGAGAGCTGAAGCAGTTCGGCTTTGGTTCCATCTTAGCTTGCTTCTTCTTTGATCGGGTCTCATAGATGAGGCCCCAGGTGAATTTCCAGAGTCTGAGAGCACGGGACCCCCATATGCTGAGGTGGGTCCAGGTCATGGCTTGCACAAGAGTGGGTAGGGGTAGAGTGAAGTTCGAGGATCTGTTCTTTAGATGGTTGCGGGATCAGATGCTCATGATCGAGGACTATGCCTATGCATGCATAGATTTTACAGGTGATCTTGACCTTCCACTCCCACCTAGAGGGCAGTGGGGTGACATTGGTAAGAAGAAAGAAACCCTAACAATGGAAAATGTTTTTATGTTTTATATTTTTTATGATAAGTGACGAGACCTGTTTGTCTTCATGCAGATGTTGGAGCAGCAAGGCCTGGAGGAGCATCTCCATTAAACAGGAGAGATGGAGCTCTCTTCGTGCCACAGGGTGATGATATCACCAGGGAGCTAGAGGAGATCCTAGAGAGGTTGAATTTGGACATCCTAGATGCTGATATAGATGACCTCCTGACTAGATATCAAAGATCTATGGCGGGAGTACTAGGCCGATTCAGCAGGCTACTACGTACGGTGGCTCGAGCAGTGATGTTCTATCATGAGCACCATTAGTGGATGAGACATGTATACTGAAAGCTGATATCTTCAAGATTTTTTGTATGATGATTTTGCCTGAAATCCTACATGCTTCAAATGAGGTCTTGGGACCTATTTTTGTAAAACTTTTTCGTATATATATATATACAGACTTTTACACGGTGTTTATATGTCTCAAATGGATAAATGCATTTTCTATGAGTTCTATGTGTCTTTAAATGTTTATTTACAATATACCATGTTCGATTTAACGTCATGAATGGGCAATATGCCAATCTATGATGTAATTATCCAATGAATCAGCAACTACATTATGTTCCCTAGGGATATGCCTATAGGTAATGCTTCCAAATGATGTTTCTAACAAACATACCCTCTGGAAGAGGTAGAAGAGCACCGGGTTCCTAATGGTGTAGACATGGTTTAAATGACAAACCACGAGTTGAGATTCCATCAAAACTACTAGATCATGGACATCCTGGGAGGTAGCTTCAGTCAGAAGACCAATGATTGATTCATATTCGATGATGTTAATAGTAGCGGGACCTAAAAAAACTGCTCCTAAATTGACCAAATCTTCAGCTGGGGAATAGAGAACCCAAGCAACCAAGGCTAGATTCAAGGTGTGGAAGCAAGCACCATCAGGGAAGCCGTAGAAAGCCATCTGCATGACCAAAACATGGTATAAACAGACGCAAACACTAAAACTCAAAACCATCTTGAAAATACTGAAAGCACACTGAAAGTCAATCAATATACATATATACAAGATACCATCCAAGAACACCTAGGCATAGTACCTTTTCAGGTACAACCCATTGCGAGGTTGCCCCAAAGGGATTCCATCATAATCAACTAACTCATAGGCTCCTTTCTCTAACACCTTGGAAATAACGAAAGGTCCATACCACATGGACTCGAACTTACCCTTCCCTAGCTTGTCATATCTCTGGTCATAAGTCAAAACTAGGTCACCCTTATTGAAAACACAAGGCTGGACGAATTTATTGTACTGTGCCTTGATGTGTTTCTTATGTGCCTCATTAGCCAAGGCAACATCTCTATGAGTCTCATCAAGGTTATTTAAGTACAAAAATCTCGCTTCCTCTGCTGAAGTGTCTAGGAGAAGTTCGACAGCAACTTGTAAAGATGGAATATGACATTGGATCGACAAGACAGCTTCAAGTCCATAGACAAGTTGGAATGGCATGAAACTAGTAGCTGTTTTCACGGAAGTCTTATAAGCCCAAAGAGTGGAAAAAAGAACAAGATGCCAATTGGATTTATGATCTCCAACCATCCGACGAAGCATAGTTTTCAAAACCTTGTTAATGGCCTCTACTTGACCATTGGCTTGCGGATAATATGGCGTAGAGTTTTCATGGTGAAAACCTAGCTTGGCACCCAATTCCTCCATCATTTGATTACAGAAATGAGATCCGTGATCAGTGATAATGGACTACGAAACTCCAAATCTAGCTATGATATGATTGAAAAAGAAGAGAGTGGAAGACTTACCATCTTCTACATATGTAGGCATGGCCACAACCCATTTTGTGAAATAATCCACGACTACGATGATGTAACCATGCTCCCCGGCTGAGGTAGGCTTACAATGCATGAAGTCAATCCCCCATTTGGAAAAAGGGCCAACGGAAATGACGGGGTGAAGTGGAGCAGGATGAGTGCGCTTTTTGGGATAAAAATGTTGGCAAGGTGGGCATTTCTTAATAGCCTCATGACAGTCTTTGAAGACAGAAGGCCAAAAATAGCCAGCATGAAGGATTTTCTAGGTTGTAGCCATCCTATATAAATGACCGCCACATGCTCCAAAGTGGCAATCATTCAGCATGTGTTCATCCTCCTCATGAGTGAGGCATCGCTGGAGAATGAAATCAATCCCACGTCTATACAAGGTATCATTTAAGATAAGATAGTACTTCACGTGGTGACGGATGCAGTGACAATCATTGCGAGATAGATGCGGCTAAAAACACTGCGTTTGTAGATAAATCAGCAAATCTCCATACCAAGGATCAATAGTGCTAATTAGGAACAGGAATTTATCTAGAAATTAATCGTTGGGCTTATATTCTGTGGTAGCATAGGGAAGGTCACACATAAGCTTAGAAAAAACCAAGGATTTCTTTGATGTATCCTTAGAAAACTTGAGACCAAACTCCTGAAGGATGACGATCCAACGGGAGTACTTGCCCCTGAGTACCTGACGAGTCAGAATGTAGTACATTGAGTTCTGGTCTGCCAATACGGTGGTAGTGCGAAGTAGAAAGTAGTGACAAAAATTTTGCACAACAATGACCGTGGCCAAAGCTAGCTTCTCCACATGTGAATAACGGGTTTCAGAATCAATAAGATTATTACTGGTGTAATAAATCACATGCTCCTGACCATGGAGATTGTCCTACACTAGAACCATGGTGATGGTAGTAGCAGAGGCAGCAATATACAAGAGAAAGTCCTTTGAATAATCCAAGGGGTGTATCATGGGTGAATGAGTTAGAACATGCTTAAGATTATCAAAGGCGCGTTAGGCTTGGTCATCCCAGAAGAATGGAGTGTTCTTCTTGAGGAGATGCATATAATTGTGCGTTTTCTCAGTGAAATTGCACACGAAACGACGGAGAAAGTTTTCCTTCCCCTGCAAACTTTAGAGTTCAATGATGTTGGTTGGGGATGGTAGATTAATGATAGCGGAAACCTTCAAAGGATCGATCTGGATGACATCTTTGGATACCACAAATCCAAGCAGATGTCCCGTCTCAACACAAAAAACACATTTATGCAGATTGAGCCATATATTATAATGACAACATCTCAGGAATATGTCTCTAAGATGACCAGGATGGTCCTCCCATCATTGTGAATGAGCAGGGAGGTCATCAAGGTACAGTTCAACAATATGTTTAACGTCGTGAAACACATAGGACATCACACACTGGAACGTGGCTCCACCATTTTTCAAGACGAAAGGTAACTTCTTATATGCAAAGGTTCCCCATGGGAAAATGAATGTTGTCTTATGCTGATCGGAGGGCAATATCTCAATCTGATTGTAGCCAGAGAAGCCATCCATGAATGAAAAGATGACACTTTTAGCACAGTTGTCGATAATCTGATCGATATGTGGGGTAGGAAAGTTGTCCTTGGGACAAGTTTTATTTAAATCCCTAAAGTCGATGCAGACTCTAATGGTTCCCTACTTTTTATTGACAGGGACAACGTTCGATACCCATTCCGTCAGAGGTACAGGATAAATAAAACCAGCTTTCAGAAGTTTCTCAATCTCAGCTTTAATAGTTGCGACCTTCCTAGGATGGACTTGCGTAAGTTTCTACCTGATAGGTTTAGCCATGGGATAAGTTTTAATCTCGTGGACCAAAATGGAAGGGTCAATCCCCGGCATCTCTTCATAGGACCAGGAAAAAATATTACCGAATTCCTTAAAAAGTGCCTTATATGCTTCAGATTCATCTGTGGAGTAGTTCTACCCAACATGAATGTTCTCAATAACATCAGGCTTGGTTGATATGTTAATTGGGTTCGTCTGAGTAATGTTGCAAAGGTTTCCTTCAGAATCTATATCTTGCAACAATATAGGACTTTGCGGAACATTGAAAATATCAGTAGGAAACAAAGATGCAAAATCATGGCTTCCCAAACTGGTATTGGGGAGGAACATGGATCTATGATGGTGATCCTCCCAAATGGGCTCATTTGTATTCATGATCTCTATAATGGACTCGTTTAAAGAAAAAGTCTCGGAGAGATAATCTAGAATCGGAAGAGAAGGTTCTAACCAGTACGGTAAATGGTAAGGATCCAAAGCCACTAAATGAAGGTCATCAGTGTGATCATCGGAACAAGTTTAAATGGTGTCATACATAGCTTCATGCAGGCTCAACGAGGTGGACTCAACAACATTTTTTCCCTTGGGCTCAAAATCAAATGAGGTGATCATATGTACTATCGCAGTATTCGTGCTAGGAGGAGCAGACAAAAAAATCTCCATAAGGGATGAATCCTTTAGCATACCTACCCCAATTGATTGGTAAGGAGGAGGGGACTGACCTAACATGGGGATGTTGTTAGCCGTGTAAGTAGTAACATCCGACATACAGAAATCAAGCTGGTCAATGGTAAAAATTTTCCTAAGATGCGGGAATTGGAACGTTCAAAATATTGTTGAAGCAACAATAGTCATGGCATAGAACCAATTCCTTCCTAAAAGGAGGTTATAGTCCAAAGGGGCATCCACCACTTCTACTTGGATGGAAATGGTTTTGCCCCTCAGCTCGACCGCAAGGGCTGATATGAGACCATGGGGTTGGAAACCCCATCCATTAAAGGCTTTAAGTGTCGTTAGTGATGTAACAAGCTCGGGAGAGCCAAGATATTTCCAATAAGTCAGAGATAACATCGAGGTCAAAGCTCCTTAATCTAGTGCCATTCAAAAGACTTTTTTCCCACTACTTTCGTAATGATCTGAAAAGCGAGTTTATACGGTAATCTAGGTTTATAGTTCTCAACATTGAAGTGAATCAATTTAGTGTTATTTGGGTCTAAAACTCCTAAAGCTATCAACAAGTTCTTGCACTGTGTGGGGCAACTTTGGAGTACTTCTAGGGTAGACATCGCACAAGGTGCCTAAGCGAGATCTTCAACTACATTATAGAATTGAGCAGCTCGGGCATTGGGATTAAAGAAATCCTTCTGAAGAGTACTCTTTGGTGGGTGCAAAATCATGTCAAGAGTAGGCTTCTCGATAGACAAGGGAACAGTAGACGAGGATTTCAGAGAACTAGTAGAGGGAGTTTTCCCTAAAGAAGATTGATCTTCTTTCTTATCTGCGGGTTTGTCATAATTCTAGCTTCGAGTTTGAAGATGGATGGTATCTGAGGACATCATATGAATTTCCTCCAATGAACTAGATTTACCCTGGTTAGACATGTGGTCTACCAGTTGTTGTTGAGAGGGAAAGGGATCTGTAAGTACTGCAGTTGCGGGATTAGACTTTGGAAACTAGGAGATTTCATCCCGACGGGGACACTATTTTGAAAAATGGTCACCATCGCATAACAGACAAGGATATTTAGCCTTCCTTTTACCTTTGTCGTTGTCATTATTGGTTGATCGTGGGGTATCCTGTTGGTTTCCAGGTTTTTTATTTCGATTTTTACCTTTCTTTTTATTACCTAAGGTTTGAGTACTTTGAATAGAATTGACCTCGGCAGAAACCGTGGGAGTCGAAGGAGTAGCGGTTTGGGTTTGCTTGGCAGGTTTCAGTGCGGATGAGGGCTAGATTGAACCAAAAATCCCATCAACAGGTACTTCTGCTGGTGGCTTGGAAGGGTCAGTGCAGGGGCGAGGAGCTTGAGGAATCAGGTCATAAAGAGTCCCAGACTGGGAATAGACCAAGTCTAGATACTGAGCTCAACTAATAGCCTTTTCTTCGGTAACGGAACCACCCATGGCCACATCTCAGGAAATAGGAGGAAACAAGGACTTAGTGAACCAATCAGCTAACAACTGATCCAGAATAGGGGCCTTAATAAGCCTTCTCTGCCTTCTCCACTCATGAATATGATCAGAAATGTGGGTGGAGGTGTTCTGTCGTAGAGAAGTTAAAAGTTCAGTGCCCATTTCATAATGGATAGGGAGTTGAAAGTGTGTAAGAAATACGGTTGCCAACGAGCCAAAATCCACAAATGAATTTTGTGGGAGTTCAATGTACCACTTAGCGGCCATACCGGTCAAAGTTCGCTGAAAGAGTTGTAACCGAATGGAATTATCCATGAGGGAGTTCGAGGAACACCACAAATGAAAATTCATAACATGGTTCCGCAGATCTTCACTCTGCTTCCCATCGAATTTCGGAATATCTGATGGTAACTTTACCGGAATGGGAGGCCACGAGGGATTGTGTTGAATGGGATCATTAATCAACTTGGACAAATCAGGCAAGTCCAAAGCTCCTAGGAAAGGTAACTGTCTATTTGGTTGCAGATACTGGTAATATTGATATGGCATATAATTACCAGTAGGGCCATAGGTAGACTGGTAAATAGGCTGCTATGAGGAAGAACCACCAGAGGATCTTCCCACGGGGGGTTGATTTCCAGAATTAGGAACGCTAGGACCACCAGCGCCTCTAGGAGGAGGATCTCCAGAGCCACCGGGACCACCAGGACCACCGAGACCACCAGGACCATGAGGAGGTGGACCACCAAACCCTCCGGAGCCTCCAGGAGGTGGTAACCCTCCAGAGCCACTGGAACAACTAGGTGGAGGGTTACTAGACCCTCCAGAGCCATAAGGCGGAAAGCCACCAGGTCCCCCAGGACCACTAGGACCCCCAGGACCATAAGGAGGAAATTTTCCAGATCCTTCAGGACCATGAAGTCCCCCAGGTGTCCTCCTGCACCTTCCACAGTATGTATAGGTATCCCTCCCATGGCTGGGATGTAAGACCAGTTGGGTTTCCCCCATGGTGTAAAAGTGTTACTAGGGTATGGAATTCCAGTATAAGGCATTCCTGTAGGATTAGATGAATGGTTACCTACAGGTATTTGATAACCATAACCACTAGAAGACTGAATGGTAATAGGTTGTGCCCCCAAGGGCTGACCTGAATTAGATAGGGGATTTACCACATTAGTGTGGGTGGGAGGGACAAAAACTATAGATGTTTATATGTTAGAGGTCTTCTCTTGACTAGGTACAACTCCAGTATCAGATAATGTAGGTCGTGCTGGGGGTTTCCCCATGGCATTAGAAGGTACTGACGAAATAGGAATTGAACGTTGGGCCCCAGATGCAAAAGACCTGAGAGGATTTGGAACAAACATAACCTGAGAGGTGAGAGGGGTGGAAATTTGACCTGGGTTGTGGGTTGTTAATGGACGATCTATAATCGGTTTAATGGGTCTCATAGAATCGGCTAGTGAACAATATCCCACGGGAAGAGATGTGGAACGTACTGGTGTAGAGCCTAATAGGTTATCAATATGCTTTTCTACCTCCTGTGCATAGAGAATAACAGCACGGTATTTCCTGCGTTCTTCTTCATCATCAGGAGAACTTACACAGGTTCCAAATGAGGCAATGGCCTGTCCGATAGGTGTCTCCCAAAAAGGAGCAATAGGACCAAAGTCCAGACGGGTTGCATCATCAACATGACCTTCCAAGGGAGAATGGAAGGATGAATTTCCCCACGAAGGTTGTTGGACCAGGGGAGGCGAGTGTGAAGAATATGGTACTCCACTTTCCACCACCACATTATCTCCCACTTGGGAGGTGGTAGCATCTCCTTGGTCGATACCTTCCATTGGATTTTCTCCTGAAACAAGAGTAAAATCAAGTGGAAAACCCCGTACTCTTCTGGACTGTCTTAACTCAGCCAGTTTGTACAGTTCCTACCTAACCTAGGGTCTGAAAATCTAAAAAAAGACACACCAAAAGACTTCCCTACTCAAACTGTAGGTCAAAACAAGCAGACTTAAAATGATAGGAGGAGTTCAAAAGTCAGGTCTCTCACTAGGATTGTCAAGAAGGTGTCACTAGCGATATACCTCGAGGGTACATGTGTAGTAATCTCCCTGAATGTTGTTTTCGGTGTATGGCTTCAAACAAGACGGCTAAAGGGATTTTCTTAGATAGATAAGCTACCCTAGTGGGGTCTCCCGATATACTCAAGGTATGTGGGAGCTTGAATTGGTAGTAGTGTTGTCTAATGCATAACCGTACACAAGGGGCCTTTCGATATACAATCGAGTATGTGAAGTACATTTCTATATACCTCAAGGGTACGCAAAAGGTTGTTCGATATACCGATGGTATGTGGAAGAACCGCACGAGTCCTGAAATGTAATGTTGACAAATAACGACAGCTCCTACGTTTTACGACGCCTGAACACGTCTCTAACCTATCACTCAAGTTTCTACGTAAATTTTAACATACAACTACCATTAATTTTAACTTGTACGATTAGGTGAATGCATGATGTTTTGACAGAAAAGTAAAACCATGCAATATGCTTGTGCAAATGTTCACTTTACCATTCAGTATGCCTACTTACGGGAGGGAAGAGAGTGTTTTTCTTTTTGTTTCAAAACCAAAAACCATTCCAATCAACAGTCATGAACATCAAATCAAAGACAAGCAAACACTTTTACAAAGCAAATTCTTCTTTTCGAAAGCAAATGAGAAGGGTGAGAATCTCTTTTCCTAAAAGAACAACACCAAGCACACCTATATGCTAATGCACTCTAATTTTTCAAATTTCTCAAAAAAATAAGCAAATCTAACTTAAAACTACCATTTTTTTTTATTTTGATCGAGATAGTTCTATATGCATGAAAGACGAAAGATCATAAAGGTCCTGAAAGCTTGTAAATCCAATCAGAAAACCCAAATCCAATGCTCAAATATGATGTCTTGATCTCAAGCAAAACTTTTATTTTTTGAAGGAAAGAAAAAGAAGTTTACTATGCAAGCAAGAAATGAAATCTAGAAGCTAATCTAGTGTTCTTCTTTCAGTATATGCAATGAAAATAGACTTCAATGAGCACCCTAACTTTCAGAAAACAAGAAATCCTTCTTTAAGCACAACCAACAAGCAAGAAACGGATGAACAATAAAAAAGACTAAATAAACTTTTGAAATTTCACTCAAATCAATCTGAAACCACCAAAACAGCAAGCCACACACATCAGATTCAATAACACAAGTCTAATAACAAAACTGAAAGCAATCAAAATTCCAAATTTTTACAAAGAAAAATGAGGAAAAAGAGTTTTGGGCTAATGCCTACCTGGCACCGCGTTTCCTAGGTGTTAACAGAGCGTTTCCAAGATAGCACCGCTCCTTGCAAACCAGATACAGGCGGTGGCACCGCTTACTGCTCACTATGTTCAGGCGGTGGAATCGCTCCTCGTACACAGCATGGGCGCGGTTCCCTGTAGATGGCCAAAACAAAAAAAGAATGATGGATCAAGTCAGAAAAGACTAGATCAAGGCAAATACTGTCGAATTGAATGTGGTAACAGAGCATAAAAGATAGAAATGATTCAGATCTGAACAGATATGGAAATTTCAAACCCAAATACTACAAATCAGAAAGTAGATCTGACTGAAAAGAGTTGAAGAAAACGGATCCTGGATTTGGACAAGAGTTGCAGACTGAGGAAGATCAGAACAACTTATTACTCTATACCCCAGCGGAGTCGCCATATTTGTTAGCTGGAATATTTCACCTCCTGCGGACAGCAAGGTGTTCCACTGGTCTAAATGGTTCAGATCCAGAACAAATAGAGGACAGAGGTTGAAGACTCTCCCTAGATGTTGTAGATATCTGAAATACAAGGCTTTGACATTTCACCTGTGTACCTGCAAAAAATCTCAACACGAAACAAATCAAAGCAACCAGAATATGATCTACTAATCTATGCTAGTGACTAAGGAATCTAGCAACATATATATATGAAATCACAACAACAATATCATATGTGGTACAGAAATCAACTTGCATTAGAAATATAAAGAAGTTTACAACTAAGCCTTAGTGTTGACATGCATCTCCATGAAACTAGCTCTTCATCCCCAAAAAGCTTAGACTCTAGCTCTCTATGCTCTCTCCAAATGATCTTGGGCCAAGAATCAATCCAATAGCATAACAATACCTTCAATGTTCTCTCCTCAACCATGGCTACGAGCTCATATTTATAGGGCTTTAATTGATAGAGATGGTTGAGAAATTAGTGGGTGAGGTGGCCTCTAAGATCCTAGGATGAGGAATCTCGAGCTCAACCAACCCACAGCAGTAGGGATAAGGCAGTACACGAGGCTTATCATCTAGAAGCCTCAAGAAACTTCTCTTTTTCCCTTTTTACCCAGGGTACCACGCTTCTCCTTCTATGATAGAACGGTTCTGGTAATAACCACCTATGGACCAAGGGCAATGGGTGGTGGCACCGCTTGTGGACAACCGATGAAAAGAGGTGTGAGTAGGGGTACCGCTCCTGGATAAAGGGGCATGCGTGGTGCTGGGAATTTGTATGACAGATTGACGAAAAACCATTTAGTTTCCACTCTAGAAGCAGGGATTCAGGGCAAGTAGGTATGTCAAATGTCTTATCACATGAAGGTGACAGGATTTTGGTATAACACTATCTAGCATGGGATCAACATTCCCTACACACCCAACACAAGGAAAAATCCCCTTTTATGCTCCACAGTCCCTTGGACCATGTCTTCCCTTCCAGTTCTCTTCAGGGAATGTAGTGAATATTTACCAACCACTCTTACCTTTTCATGAGGTCCTTCTCTACACAAGGTTTATCAAGCCCATTCCTCTTCTCTCCCACTCCTCAGTATTGCATATAGTTCAGACCCAAACCAGGGTGCACATCACGGTAACCACAGGGAAACAAATCAACACAGGGCTTAACACTGTAAAATAAACCACCACTCTATAACACAGGGAAACAAGTTTGCATACCACTTTGTAACACAATGTAAATGGACCGAGACACATTGATCAGTGAACCACATTACACAATCTCAACATAGCCTTCTCTATGACTCAGGAGAGTGAAAAACAATGCCTACTCATGAATGAATCAATGGTTCTAAATGACGACAACATTCAAAATGCCTCTGCCCCAGCAAGAACATGACTTCCAAATCGGGAATGAACTATCTTTTGGTGTGAATGATCAGAATGAATCGGAATACCTTCTCACAACCACGGGAGAGAATATTAACCTCCCCAACATTCATCACAACCCATGAGAAACCGGTCTGGGAATGCAATCCAGGGTTTGCTTGCTTCAGAAGCAAGAACATAGCTACCGATACTGCAGACTTGCAAGCTTGCTCAAACTGTCATGCTATGCTCTTCCCAAGGCATTAACTACCTCAACCAACTTCTGAAAGAAATAAATGATTAAGTGCAGAGGACAACATGTGGTGAGGTTTTATGGGTTTCTCCATTGACATCTGGTCACACCATATTGGCTCAGGGGGTTTTACTAACTCCCTACCCTATCCCTTGTGAAAATCATGCTCCCATCTCTTTCACATTGCAGTTCCATAGCTAGATGTGGTATTTATTAAATTACATAATTACATGATATTCAAAATATACTTGTGCATGACCAACACAATAACCATAGGCATCAACCTTGATCACCTATACACAAAACACTAAATCGATGGTGGGGCCTTGACCTTGAGATACTTTCCCTGATTCAAATGCAATATATACATAATGTACAATTCAATACCATGGGTAAAAACTGGGGTATTACATCATCGATCATGATGTTAAATGAGACTTGGGTCAAGCCCTGTAGGTTTACCCTCTTCATTTCAATTCAATTTAGTTACTCAAAGTGGTTTATCTAAAATGGTGTATCACCAAGTATTGCATATGCTTATTTTTTGAACTAGTTCCTTGTATAAATCCTATCTAATTCTCAAAATCCATGAGATTTGACCCCTTCCAATCACATTTTGCTTCATATAGCCTTTCTCACTTCAAATTCGTGTTACGCTATTTGAATTTTGAAACCCGAGTAAACAAACTTGTAGCTATTTTGGATTTTTGAACAAAGATTTAATTCTTACAAGCATGTACGACTCGGTCTCAGTTAAGTATATGCCCATGTATGGATATGCGAAAATAAGTGGTAAATCTACAAGTGTTTTGGTATCATGTCTAGTTACGTTTGATGAATTTGACTTGATGGGTCTCGAACCCACAAATTCAATAGCAATGTGTATTGAACTCAAAACTTAGTTTCATTTGGTTTGAAAAATATATTGCAAAAGAGTTGCTCGGGTTGATAATTTTATCATGATTTCTCGGTTGTTTAAAATTGCATGATGTGTATCCCTTTGATGATAAGAATTCCTACAAATATTTTTGGTGGTGATTTCAAATCCTAAATCATATAAGATTCAATATGCATACTGCTTTGTTTGGCTCAAAATGTTAGTCATCATACGATAATTTGGTTTAAAAAAAATATCGTTTCGAACATTGGTTTGATTGCATTCCAATAATTCAATACATTTATTCAAACAAATAATGCATTTATGTATTGATTGAATATGATGATGGTTTTGAAAGTAATACAACATTATCAATGAAGGGTTTATTTTTGCATATATGCATGAGTTCTGTTTGTAAATAGTTACATATTTATATGTAATTAATCAACATCCATAGAAGAAAAAGGTTACGATGACAAACATCATGAGATGTACAAGAAAACTAGTCTTAAAACCTAGATACTATGAGCTTATCTACTGAGTTAATTGGGGATACCTACCAAGTTTTGAATTTTTTTTTAAATGAATAAATGCACATAAAAGAAAGAGACAAATTACCGTTGTATGCAATTTTAATTTATTTACCATTGAGCTATTGGATCTACTTCAAAGTTGCAACATAATTGGATATACATTGAATTTGGTATTCATCAAATTGTTTTTAAGTATGTTGATTCTAGTTTTAATATGGAAATTGAACTTATTTGTTGAGGTAATATTTCTAAGTCTAGGTTGTGGTTGGCATGCATTGATTGAAATAAGATATATGATGACTGATAAGATAACAAATGTAGTTTGGTTTTTTATTGTTATTGGGAATAATAAAAAATATCATGAGTTGAAATATTGCAAACTAACTTAAAATATGTTATGTTTATGAACACGTATCACTTATTCCCATCATTGGATTTCATTCTACATACAAATACATTCATCTCTTCTAGTTCGATTGTATCTCCCATGTTGTTAAGTATATAATCAATATTGGTTGTGGAGAAATAACTTGTTTGCATTTTGAAAAATGTTTGAGACAAAGATTATGGTTTGATTTTTGGATCTTGTTTCCCTCTTCCCTGACTATTTCTATGCTTAATTGTTGATTGAAACATGGCCACTTTTAAGTTATGTTTAATGAAAATTATATTTGATAATTCACTTATTGTTGTATGCATATATTAATCTAGTCTCTGTGTTTATATAGATGATATTTTCCATCGGTGGAAACAATAAATCTAACAGAGGAAACAAGTATAATTGGAATAGGGGATGAAAAGTTAGTTGGGAGAAGGCTAGAAACAAAAGTGTTATAGATGATTTTACCACACTTTGTATATCATGTTTTTATGGCCTATCCTTGTCCCTATGTAGACACTTTGGACCCCCTTTTCTCAGTATAACTCTTATGCTTTAGAGAATACCCTTAAAAATTCATGTTTAGGGGTATACATGGGTCAATAGCTTACAGACCATGTGTACACACGTCTTTCTCCACTATGACCCGTGTACATCAGGAAATGTGCTCAAAACAAAAATATTTGGAGTTTTCCTTCATTAAGTAACTAATAACTTGACTCTTGGCCTTCTATATTCCTGGAAACGCTCTGAGTTGACCCTTCACTTCCTATTGAAGGGCTATATATTGAGCTACTTGGATGCATTAGGGGCAGAACTTGTGAGAGAAAAGGAACTATAGTGGATTTGTGCCCCATTCTTGTATACTTGAGTCAGCATCCCTTTGTCCTTTGAGAAGACAATGATGCTCTTCCCAATCTTTCCATTGTCTTGTGATCTTGCCATTAATATGGAGGATTGAAGTGATGGAGGCCTAGGTGGAGGACTCATTTTCTCGATTTCGACGAGGTTCCAACAGATTTTGTCATTTATATCTATGTTTATACTTAATATAAATATCCATTTCTCGTCCATTATATGTGTAACTATGAATATTTTTATCCATGGATGTAGGTTCTTTGATTATATATTGGATTTATATATGCTAGAGTAGGTTCTAACACTTAATATATATCATGCTTGTATGTTTCGTTGTCGTTGAGAATGAAATGTAGGTACAAGTGTGATTGAAATCTCAATGGGGATCTACTACAAAAGTCCGGAACAAGGTAAGCTTATTATCCATTAGTGTTAGCATATTGGAAGTGGATTGATTTCTAGTGTCATACTGTATGTTGTGATCCACCCCAAGCCATAGGAAGTTTTCACCATAACAGAATTTCTGACTCCACTGGGGACTTTCTTTTTTGGGGGTTTGGGTGCATGATTTGCTTGATTTTATCTTTGTCTCTCCCCATTTATGTGTTGCATTTGGTAGTATGTTGACTCATTGACAGTTCCCTAGAGTGGTTTGACCTTAGGACTACTTTTTACCACCTTTTTCTTTGTATATGCGGGTTAGAGAATATACAATCGCATATATATGCTGGTTTTTCTCTACCTATCCGTGTACATATGCTACTATTCCTTGAAAAGATGCATACAACCTCCCTTTTGGTTGAGTTATTGATGTGGGAAGTTGTTGGGTGGGTTGTGAGTGCGGCTGAGTCTTCATGGGTTCCTATGTTGTCTGTTGACTACTTCTTTTGTGACCAGAGACCCCTTTTTCATTGCTTTTTGTTTGAGATTATTTCTAGTCATTTATCTCCTTTTTTCCATTAGTGCATTCATCATTTAATCTTGGTGTCTTGGTTGTCTTGCGTTTGCTGCTTGCTATAGAGGATGAGAATTTTAATGACTTTTATTGCATTTTCATTCTTTTATATTGAAAATACAAAATAATTACATAGTTGCATTCTTACTTTCATCTCACATATGGATTTAAGGAGGTACTTGCATTGGGTTGCTTGGATGAGAGATGTGTTTAGGATTTCATATAGGAAAGATTGCATTGGCATTTGGAAAGAAATGATTTTTTGTGCATTTCATGTAGTGGCGTACCCCCTTTTTCATGTTTAAAACCAGGTTGCACTTAGAATTGTTTTTTAGGTGTTCATATTTATTTCACTCTTGAGTCATAATATCACTAGTTGCACATTCATTAATCACAACCATTAAAATTAACGCTTAACCTAAAATTTATTATAATTTTTATTCGATATAGATGCACCAACAAGATTATATTGTAGAGTCTTGGAATAGGGTGTCATGAGTAAATTTTTCCAAGGATATGAAACAAAACAATTAGGTGTTTGTCAAGGTGAGAACTGAAATCCTTGGTATAATTGGTGTTCTCAGGAGGCTCCTCTTACAAATGATTTAAGCGAAAGGAAACACACATGTTAGTGGTAGGGATAGCCCTTGTCACTTTCTATTGAGTGTCTAAGATATTTCCAGGATCTTGTTCGTATCTGGGGTTTTTTAAAGTACCTTTGGTGCTTTCAAGTTTTTGGATTTGTTACCTTTCCCATAGGGTAGATCCCTCCTGTGACTGTCCTCCTTAACATTGGTTATATTGGGGTAAACTTAGTATCCTTACCTAGGTATCATAGGGGGTACTTGCAGAGGTTATCATGTGAGTGTCCTAGCTAGGTAGGGGTCATACAACATAGTCGCTATATGTGTTGAAGTTGAGGTCCACTATAATTTGTTACACACTTATGCTTGTAGTGTATGGGAGTCACAGACCTATCCTAGGTGAGACATACCTACTGTATTTGGGAGCTCATTTATCCTCCCTCTTGGCTTATTTGCATCTAACTTAGCTTTACTTAAGTGTGTGTTCTTTGTGCACTAGTTGGATTTAGTGATCACGGTTACTTGAGTATCTTTATGTTCTCTTGAGTTCAGGTCCTTTTATGTTTGACATTCCTGACATCACTACTAGTATCGCGTCACTCGCTCCAGGTCCTAGTGCAGACCCTAGTGTTGGACTGGGGGGCACCATAGCCCCTTACTTTCCTCATAGATTTGGGAGTGGTCATATTCCACCCTCTACTCCATTTGTGGGAGGATTTTCACTTAATTCACCCATTCTTAACAACCGTGTTCGTTCTCATGGAGGTGGTAGTGGATACATGAGCATTGAGTGTACACCTTACATTCCTTCTTATATCCCATCATCCACCGCATTGTTTCCTTTGAATGCAGTTGTCATGATCAATCCTCCCTATATCATATAGTTTGGACTCTTTACTAATTGTTTCTAGTTGTTTTGGACTAATATTGTTGTCATGTAGGGTACATTTTTATGCACTTTCATTGAGGATTTGACTTGTTCATGCCCATGATAGGTATAACATTGAATTGGCATATATGATAGGGTCACTTTTCGCATGCATCATGTATTGTCGTATGACCATGTAATATTAACTATAGGTACGAGCCCACTTCGTGATGTTACGAAACCTTCACACTGCTATTGGAAGTGGCATTACGTAAGTGGTAGAGCCTTCCTACACATGGGTTCCCTAGATAGATCATGTTTTTCCATTTCGTACCCATGCTGAGATTCCTCCATTAGGTCCGGGAGTCCCTTGTAGTTACGCCATGCCTTTCAGCAACAACCTCATATTCTTTCTTGAACTTTATGCTAGCCATATCCCATAGGGACTCCTATTTATATCAAGTTGTAATTGCATTTCATGCGCCTGCTAGTCATATTGAGCCTTATGTCATCTCCCTACTTCCATTTTATGAGCCATATAACCAGAGCGTGTTTCAATCCTAGACAAGCAGATACTTCCATATAACTTTTGCATCTTGATCACCCCATACCCAGAGGAGACCTCCCACCAAGTGTCCTTATCTTGTACATTCTTCCTTTCATTAAGCATAGGTATGTTCCACTTCTTGGAAATATTTTTCTTGCCTATGACATTCGTTTCCTCCTAGTTATGTACTACAAGAAATTTTATTCTTTTTCAATCTTTCCAATATGAAAAAGACCAAAAAAAATAACAAAACATTAAAAGTCGGAAGGGAAATGCTATTACTTTGGCAGCTGTCGTGTTGCTTCTCCTTCAAACATAGAACTATATATTCCATATATTGGTTGGGTTATTAGTACGAATTTAGGATTTTTACTCATCACTCTGATTTTCTCCACTGACTGGTTATGATTCCAGTCCCTATGGAGCCTCTTTTGATGCCCCTGTGTTGCAGAGTTGTCCCAGTTTCCATGTTCAGTCTATGCTTCCTATGAGTTTCCATTTGTCTTATGCTCTTGTTTGAAGGAATTTTTATCCTGAGTCATCCACTCCTCAATTATCTTGTCTTTGCATTTAAGCCATTCCCAATAAAGTTACTAGTTCATGCACATATTGTTTTTCCGAGTTCTTACAAATTATCCAATGTTGTTGTGTACCTCATGTTGGTTGATGGGGGATTCCTTAATTCCTCTTTTCTAGTGAATTAAATTCCATCAAATTCAAATAATTTATTATGGAATAGGGATCTAGAATCCATTGAGTTCCTTGAGACTTGCACTCATCAATGGAAGGTTCTCTCACCATCAACAGATTTGGGAATACATCAATGTCCCCTGATCGATGGACTCTCTCAAGTCTTCAACCTCAACACATCTATTCACACTTTTTTTATTGCACTCTATACCTTGATTCCCATTATCATTACCAGTGGGATATCTCACGTATGTTAATGGTATACATCAATGACCAGTAATTAGATGATGGTCCATCATGTTCGACCTCGACACCTTTATTCGCATGTTAGGACATGTACTCGCGACGATTTATGTATAAGGCCTCCAATATTGGTGTCATTTCATATATGCCACCCCATTGATTGTGCCAATATCTATGAGATAACAGTTCTCATGACTAGATTCTAGTGTACTATTAGATGTCTTCATTCAATATGAAGATCTTGTTTCACTATATATTGTATGTGGTGATGACCACATGTGACATATGTCTATTATTCCTATTCATGGTCATTGTACCATTCTGTATCTGGGGACTGCTACTCTTCATATTTGTAGTCACATGTTGACACCTATCATTGTATTGTATTGATGAGTGGCTGGGTTTTCCACCTGGATCTTCATTACTCCACTTATGGGACTGTTATAATGCATTTCAGCCATCATGTTACCCCTCTGACCATACTTGGTATATCATAATTTTATGGCCTATCCCTATCCCTATGCATACTCTTTGGACCCCCTTTGCTTAATATAAATTTGATGCTTTAGAGAGTCCCCTTAAGAAGTCATGTTTACGGGTATATGCGGGTCAACATCTTACAGATGACGTGTACATGCATATTTCTCCACTAACAACCACGTACATTAGGAAATGTGTTCAAACAAAAATATTTGGATTTTTCCTTTATCAAGCAATGAATAACATGACTATTGCCCTTTTATATGCTTGGAAACGCTCTAAATCGACCCTTCACTTCCTATTGAAGGGATATAAATTGAGATAATTGGATGCACTAGGGGAGGAACTTGTGAGAGAAAAGGAACTATAGTGGCTTTGTGCCCCATTCTTGTATACTTGAGTCTACATCCCTTTTTCCTTTGAGCATCCATTTATTCTCTTCCCAAGCTTTCCATTGTCTTGTGAGAATGACATTGATATGGAAGATTGAAGTGGTGGCGGCTCAGGTGGAGGACTCAGTTTCTCGATTTCGACGAGGTGCTGATAAATTTTGTCACTTATATATCTGCTTATACTTAATATAAATATCCATCTCTCATACACTATATGTGTAACTATGAATATTTGTATCCATGGATATAGTTTCTTTGATTATATATTGGATTTATATATGCTAGAGTAGGTTCTAACACTTAATATCTATCATGCTTGTATGTTTCATTGTTGTCGAGAATGAAATGTAGGTGCAAGTGAGATTGAAATCTCAATGGGGATCTACTACAAAAATATGGAACAAGGTACACTTCTCATCCCTTAGTGTTAGACTTGTTTATCTCTTTAGAATATTGGAAGTGGATTGATTTATGGTGTCATACTATCTGTTGTGGTCCACCCCAAGCCATAGGAATTTTTCTCTATAAGAAAAAGAATTAGATTTCTATGCATTTTGAAATTGATTAGGAGGATTTTAATCAACTCATATAAACTGGTTTCTTAAACCTAAATGACCAAGGTCATTTTCAACCGCCTCCTCCTCCAGTTAGACCTCCTTTGAAGCCTCGTCTTGGAATCATTGAAATTATTATGAATCCTCATATTTCCTTTCAACCCATGCCTCCAGTTAATGATGGCTGAAATGAAGCAGTTTCTAATCCTCCAATTGTCTTTAATTGCTGGTCTACTACCTCATTACCATTTCCTACACCTCCGCCTCCTATGCAGATTATCTGATAAGTTGATCCAGTGGCTTCACATGGTGATTCAGTTTAGATTCCTAAGAAATGTAAAGCCTCTTCTCCTCATCTCGAGTGGAGAAAAGGAAAAAAACCTTCCATTTTACTCAAGCCTAATTCCTCAGAAGCTTCATCCCATTTAGTCACTTCACATCCTCCTTCACTCCAGATTAATAATGAAGCAAGATGAATCACCTTTGTTGATACACACCCTATAGAATCAACAAAAGGACAAAGGAACTACCAAGCTAGATATATAGGTACACAAGGCAACATCATATCAAGGAAGTGACCAGCGGGCACAACTTCACATAAGAAATATGATTTCTGAGTTTGTTTTATGATGGTACTCTTTTCTCTTTTTTCTTTCCTTTTTTTAATATGGAACATATCTTAGGAAACCATCAGGTACTTCCCCTCATTTTTAGGATGGTACCCAAGGTAAACCATCAACCCTGGTTACGAAACCAAACCCAATGGGGACATCAAGTGAGGTCCTTGCATAGCCACCCTAGGATTTGACCCCAAGATCTTCTTCTTATGAATACATTTCTCGACCACTCAAGCTAACCCACCGGGCTAATGGTGCTTTATTATTATTGTAAATGTTGAACATATTTCAAATATATTTTTAAATATGTCCAATAGTTACAATAAGAATAAATATTGTACTTTATTTATATTGTAACTATTGGACATGCATTTAAAACTCTATTTTGGGATAGTGGACAAATGGATTTGTTTTTGGTATGTTATGATATTTTTGGAGGAACAAGTGTTACTTATGGAATGTTTGGTTTTAAATGTTTATGTCGCATATTTTTTATGGTGATGAGTTGGCATGGTAGACATATTTAATTTATTTATTGAGGAACAATGGGATGTTGGAAATAAAAACAAAAGATTACATAGGGGTCCCCACCTATTAATTATTTATCATATATTATTATACTTGTCCTACTTAACTATAAATATTTAGTATTCTAACCAAAAAGGTATTTTAACTACTCAAACTATCTCATTCAAAAATAAAAGGAGAAGGAAACAAAGAAAAGGGGCACAAGAGAGTGTGGTCGTAATTTTGATAAAGGTTTTCTCTTACTCTGAAGTGAGATTTCATCTTTCTTCTCCATTCATTTCCAAATTACATGAGGGATGAGTCTTTTTGGTGATAGAAGGATTATATTAAAGGTGGCAAAGAGAAGGATCAAGAAACATCAATTTTATCATGCTTGAAAAGGTCACTTATTTTTCTCGATAATATGTTTGTCTTAATTGGATTTTTGAATTACTTTTCAATGTTGACTACAATTCTTATTATAGGGTCAGGATAGTGATACATTTAAGGATTGATTGATCCATCTTTTAATTTGTATTGGTATATTTAAATAAATCATGGGTCTTTGTGTGATGTAACATTCCACCCTAGGATTTTAAGTAAAGCTTTGATCCTTACCCTCATATGGGCTTACCCTCATATGGGCTTGTAAAGAAAGGTTTCAACTATAATCTCAAATTAAAAATAATGAAATCGTCTACTAATTTTGGCCTTACTTTTTGATTTGGTACCATTTGGAATTTATTGATAATGTTATTTGAGATTTGCATTCTTAATTTTCTCTTGTATAAACCTATATATAATTATCTTGCAACACCTTTTTAATTTCTTTTAGAAAAAACTTAAACATTAAACTAGCAGTAGGACCAAGCACTATCCGCTTGAGGACTAATTAAAAATTTTGAATTGGATATAATCATAGGATGATAATATCGCTTATCTTTCATTAGCCTAGAAAGATTAAAAAATGTTGGTATAAGGACTTCTCAAATTCCATTTCATCAACATTTATTTGGAGACCATATTGGGGAAGGATCACACCTCCTTGCTTTTTGTTTTTGTGTTTATAAAACTATTTTATTTTAAATTTTCATGACTTTACCAAAATGTCTTGTTGCATATAATACAAACCCAACCAAAGTAATTAAAAAAATTGGTTTTTTTAAATTTTAGGAATATTTAGATGCCATTCCTTGGCATGTTTCTTCTCCTCTTAATATTCCCCCAGCTACAAACTCTTTACCTAAATTTAATTGTCATTTTCCTAATTTCTCCGGAAATGGCACTATATCCATCAATGAAAATCTTATTTCCATTTTTTATGCTTGTCATTATATTAGAGAAAATGATGCAAATATTTGCATGCATTTATTTGTTAATTCTCTTGAAGGAAAGGTTGTATCTGATTTTTTTTATTTGCCACCAAAAGTTTTCTCTACTTAGGTTGAATTTTCTTATTGGTTTAATTCTACTTATGGATGGTCTCAAAGTCCAACAAATAAACTCAAACAATACAATAATTTTGTTTATAACAAGAGTGAAACCATTAAATATTTTAATTTATGTTTCACTAAATTATATTAAAAATTTCCAAAATTAATCAGACCTCACAATCAAGTAGCTTTGATGTATTATTGTAATACCTTAACTTCCCATTACAAACATAGGCTTAAAGAGAAAAATGCTTATAATATATGATCTACTTTACATACCTTCTTAGAATTTGAGGAACAATAGGCTAGGATAGGGATTCCACATCAAGGCTACATTAGACAAAATGACATGTCGTTTATTTTAGAGTTGGTATAGGATATGAGCAATATTATGATTGATTTCAAGAGAAAAGGAGTTACTACTACCTCTGGCCTCACCGAGACTTCCAATCAAGGTTCTTATAGAAACCTAAATAACAATTTACAAACTAGATTTATTCTATCAAGATCTTGGTGTAATTTATGTGAGGAAAAGCACGATGAAGAAACCCATGAGATTAAAAAACAATGCAAGAGACCGAATATTTGGAAAGAAAAATGATGCTACTATTGTTGCCTTAGATTGTACCCCATAACAATATTTCATGTTATTTGATACTAGGAAAATTATTATGCTAAAAAAGGTAAAGTAGGACCTTCGAAGACTATCTTTACACCAAGTTCACCCTCTCAGTAGCCAAACCCTCAGTTTGTTAAGAACGCCTAATGTTAAGAAGTTAAAACTTATTCTTATTCTCTTTATAAGTACAATATATTGAGACAACTAGCTTCAATAAAACATATGAAACTTTTATGTATATGGTCATCATCCCAAAACAACAAAAACATTTGAAAATTTATATGGAAGGTAAAGCTTCTACCATAGCTATCAATAAGCAAATAACAAAATGAGGAAGAAATGTAAATAAATTAAGTAGGTGTATACAACCCTACGAATAGTGTAATAAATCCTCCCTTCTATCTATCAATGAAAAATAATGGGAAAATTAGCCATTGCTTCCTAGTTGATGGTGGTTTAAGTCCTAATGTCATGCCAAAAATAATCATGGAAGGATCGAGTCTTTCATGTACCAATGAGAACTCTAAGAGATTGTTGTCCTATAATAATTAGTAACAGGAAACTATAGGGGAGATTAAAAATGTGGAATTGGTCCTATGTGCTCATCAAGAATTAAATACCACCTATAACATTCAAGTAATAGACATGATAGTCAACAATTTTTCTATCATTTTAGGAAGATATTGGCAAGTTCTAATACGTGGTTCCGTTTATTTAGATGTATTTCACATGACCCTTTCTAAACACAGAAAAAAAATTATTGTACTCAGGGAAGGATGCATATCACCTTATACTAAAAATATTCCACAGCCTCATGTTAATTATATTGAAGAGGAATTAGATGTATATTCATTTTTTTTGAAGAATATGCTGACTATACTCTTTAGAACCTAGAGATGAAATATGGAACATGCATTTCTATGGTGCTGGTTTATGTTAGGGTAATGGTGCAAGTATCATATTATATTATCCTGTAAGGAATATTCATGATTTTTCTTAAAGACTTGAATTTTCTTTCACTAATAATATCACATAATTCAAAGCCTTGATCTTAGGGATTGAAAATGATTTTAAGATTAGTTGTCATCATCTTGTTATTTTTGGAGAATCAGAATTCATTGTAAACATGATTAAAGGAATCTATAACGTCTAAAACAAACTTCTTAAAAGATATACACAAGCATAATGATTTCTCATTTTGAATTTCTTATCCTTTAACATCACACACTTTAGGAGAGACCTGAATTGAATGGATGATAGGTTGGTTTTTTTGCATCCAATTCCTCAAGGAAGTTGTTGGCAAAAATACTTGATTATACATTCATTTCATTATACCATCCTCATATTCTAAACAATGTAGAATCTTGGAATATTTTCCCTCATGATGAATGCATTTTTTTTTGTTGCAAAATAAGCCTATTAAATGTAAGGAAATTATATCTTTGGAAGAAAATAAATTTCCTAAGGGATTGACACCCCTTAAGACTTCATTTTCTTCTAGTGATGTTGTAATAAAAAATAATAAATAAGAGGAGTAGTCAAAAAGAAAAATAGATGATATTGTTTCATTGAATATTGGGACTCCCAATAATCCAAAGTATGTAAAAGTTGGAGGCCAATATTTAGAGGAAGAGAATAAAATTCATGGAGCTACCCATGAATTCAACGATGTTTTTTCCGGGTGGTAAGAGAATGTTCCTGTTTTTTATCCTAATATTATAAAACACACAAGTCCTAATAAGGGGGAGGAAAAATCATTTATACAAAGGCAAATACTTATTAACCCTTCCTTAGAAGCTACGATTAGAAATACAGTTAAAAAATTAATTAACACTCACCTCATTTTTCCTATTAAATATTCAGAGTGGGTGTCAAATTGTATCCCAGTATGAAAGAAAAATGGTGATATTAGATTATGTGTTGATTTTGGTTCTTTATATAAGGCAAGTGTAAAAGATTGTTTTCTCTCCCAAACATGGAGTTAATTCTACAACAAGTAGGAGGGTCACAAATGATGTCCCTTCTTGAAGGTTTTTTAGGTTATAATAAAATGAGAGTCAAGAGGGGAGATAATTATAAAACCATATTTACTACCCATTGGGGAAATTTTGCATATTAAATCATTCATTTTGGTTTGATAAATGCATGTACCACTTTTTAGAGGGATATGGAAATGGACTTCGATGGTATGATCGGTAAAATAATTCAAATTTATTTAGATGACTTAACTATCTACTCTAAAAAAATTATAGGATCAGTTTGATCATCTTCAAAAAACTTTCCTGCATTGCGAAAAGTTTAAAATGTCTTTGAATCCAACAAAATCTATGTTCGACGTCAATCAAGTTAAACTTCTTATTTATATTATTTATGATTTAGGAATCATTATTGTTATTTATATTCAAAATATTCAATACCCTACTTCTAAAAAACAAATTCAATCTTTAATGGGAAAAAAATAATTTTGTTAAAATATTTATTCTCAATTTTTCAATTATGGTTGAACCCATGTATAATATGCTTCATCAAGATCGGTCTTTCTCCTAGAATGATGCCAATGAAAAAGATTTTATACAAATTAACAAATAAATTAGGTATTCTTGTTTTTCTCACAAGAGAAAATTTCAAAAAAGATTTTATCATTTATACTAATGTTACTGAAGAAGTAATCTCTTCCATACTTCTTTAAAATGATTACCAAATTATTTAAAAATTGATATTTTACATGAGCCAAAGTTTAACTGATGTTGAATCCAAATATACTTTTATTAGAAAACATGTGTTCAATCTTGTGAAGGCTATTGATCAGAAATTTTGACATTTGATTTTGGCAAGCACACATAGATAAAATTCTATTTTCATGTTATCAAGTTTTTGTTAGTTTTTCAACATTAAGCTAGCATTATTAGGATCTTTAACTGAGAGAATAACAAGTACAACAATAAAACACAAGAGACAATGAACACAATGTTTTTCCTCAGGGAAACCATAAAGGAGAAAACCCCGCAACTTCCTCAGAGATAGAATCAACACCAAAACAGTAAAATTCCCAAAACAATAAGTGATCTCCCAACAGTAGTAATCTTCTTTTTTTCTAGCCCCGATGTCTTCTCCTTCCTCAACTATGCGCTACACTTGAGTGTGGATGAGTTGTATGTTAAATAGAGACTCAAGTTCTCTATTTATACTAATCCTGACATGAATAAAACCATACCAGGGCCGGCCTCTACTAGGAGAGTCTAATAACCCTAGTGCCTTGAAACTACGGGGAATTTAACCCTTAGACAATTGGAGGGTTACCCACTATGACTTGACATGACTTGTTTACATAATTGATCCTCCCGATCGGAACATCGGGGCATGAAAATATGACTCAATTAAATTATAGATACATCCCGGAATAAACATTGGGTTACAATACATAAGATACATAGATGAATACATTCCGAAGTTACAAATACATCAACACTCCCTCTTAAATAGGAAGGTATTCTTTCAACACAATTTTCAATACTGGTCTTCTTCTCTGTATCAACTAGATCATCTCGTCATCTGCATCTCAATTCTTTTGACCCTTCAAGTAATCTTCATCTTCAAGTCATCTTCATTCTTCGAATATGGATCATCATGGGACATCATCACTGGATCTGGATCATCACTGGATCTGGATCATCATTGGTCATCATCACTGGATCTGGATCATCACTTGATCTGGATCATCACTAGGCATCATCACTGGATCTAGATCATCACTGCTAGATCATCACCACTGGATCTCGATCATCACTCGATCTGGATCATCACTGGAAATCATAATCACGGGTGCTATCTCATGATTCTTCTCGTAACAGGAAGTTCTACAGAGCCAGCCCTTTTTCATGCTGGTTGTAGGCCTAGCCTCCATGTAGGTATTCTTCAACACTTATATCTGACACTAAGTTAGAATGGCCTACCCAGCAGTTACATCTGAGCTACTCGGCATAAAGGCATGCCCAGTACTCACATATGATCATGTAGGAACCAATCCTATAATCATATCAGAAAGGGCCAGCACTCACATTCACCAGCATGATAGGAACTCAAACTATTATCATCTGTGAAATGGATCAGCACTTACAACCACCAGCATGATAGGAACCCAAACTACTATCATCTATGGAAAGGCACATCACTCACATCCACCAGCATGGTAGGAACTCAAACTACTACCATCTGTGGAAAGGCTCAGCACTTACAATCACCAACATGGTAGGAACTCAAACTACTACCATCTGTGAAAAGGAACAGCACTTACAATCACCAGCATGATAGGAACTCAAACTACTATCATCTATGAAAAGGATCAGCACTTACAACCACCAGCATGATAGGAACCCAAACTACTATCATCTGTGGAAAGGCCACTGCACTTACATCTGATCATGTGGGAACACATCCCTTAGTCACATTAGAATGGCTCTTAGTCCTAGACTAATGATCCCTGGTACCTCAGCAAGTAGCTCCATTCAAATAATGGTGGTATCCCTTATATCTGACACTAAGCCAGAATGGCTTAGCACTCATATTTGACATGGGAGGAACCTAATCCTTTAGCCATGATAGAATGGCTTCAGCTCTTACATCTGATCAAGTGGGAACACATCCCTCTATCACATCAGAATGGTCATGCACTCATATCTGATCATGTGAGAAAACATCTCACAATCATATCAGAACGACCCTTAGTCCTAGACTGAGTTTTCCTAGTACCTCACCAGGAAGCTCCATTCCAAGAGTGGCAATAGCCCTTATATCTGATCATGTAGGATCCAATCCTATAGTCATATCAGAATGTCTTAGTACTCATATTTTTCATGGAAGGAACCAATATTCTCACCATGATAGAATGCCTCAGCCCTTACATCTGACCTGCTCGTCAGAATGGATATGGATATTAGCACTCATATCTGACATGGAAGGAACCAATCCTCTCACCATGACAAAATATCTCAGCCCTTACATCTGACCATGGAAGGAAACAATCCTCTCACCATGTCAGAATGGCTATGGGTCTCATCACTTTCTCTTGGAGGAAACCTCGATCTGGAGAACACCAAGATTCTCCCTAAAGTACTCAAACTTCACTCTAGCTAATGGATTTTTCAATACATCAGCTATTTGTTCCTTCGTTGCAACATACTGGAGCTTCAATGCTCCCTTCTGCACCATATCCCTGATATAGTGATACTTGATCTCGATATGCTTCGACTTGTCATGGAACACTGGATTCTCTGACAACTTCACACAACTCTGGTTGTCACAATGTATACAAGTAGCATCCAACTGGAGATCAAATAAATCAAACAGTAGCTTCTATAGCCATATTTCCTCACAACTGGCTAAACAAGCTGTGACATACTCTGCTTCAGCTATACTCAGTGCCACATAGGATTGCTTCCTGCTATACCAAGAGATCACACCTGATCCGATACTGAAGCAACATATTGTAGTGCTCTTCCTATTGATGGAACTGCCTACCCAATCTGAATAAACATAACCCTCTAGGTTAATCCTTTGATTCACATTGTACTTATGCCCATAATCAACTGTACCCTTAAGGCACCTCAGAATATGCTTTGCAGCAATCAAGTGAACATTTCTTGGATCTGTCAAGAACTGGCTCAAGGTGTTCACAACAAATCAAATGTCTAGTCTCGTGTTCATCAGGTACATCAATGACCCAATCATCTGACGATACATCATAGCATCAACTGACTCTGATGAAGCGTCACTCAATAGCTTCAGGTTCAATGCCGTAGGTGTGGCCATAGTCTTACAGTCCATCATCGCAAACCTCTTTAGGATCTCTACTACATACTTCACTTGTCCAAGGAAGATTCCATCTATGCTCTGCCACACTTCCATACCTAGAAAGTAATCCATCATACCCAATTCCTTCATCTCAAACTCAGTAGAAATCTTTCTCTTCATATCAACAATCAACCCATCCATACTTGTCACAAATAGATCGTCTACATATAGTAGAAGCATCACTGGGTTTCCATCTTCAAGCTTGTAGTAAAGGTTGGAATCAAGAGTAAAGCCCAAACTAGATAGAAAACTGTCAATGCTTCCATACCAGGTCCTGGGTACCTGTTTCAAACCGTACAAGGATTTCTTCAATCTCCATACATGAGAGTCTCTATCATGTGTCTCAAAACTGAGTGGTTGTTCTACATACACTTCCTCTTCCACTACACCATTCAAGAAGGAAGTCTTGACATCCATCTGGTGTATCTTCCATTTCATCACTGCAGCAAAAGAAAGTACTAATCTGATGGAAGTGTATCTAGCTACAGGTGCAAATGTTTCTTCATAGTCTATTCCTTCTTTTCGAGAGAAACTCCGAGCCGCAAATCTTGCCTTATACTTTTCAATGCTACCGTCTGCAACATGCTTGATCTTATAGATCCATTTGGAAGTTACAACTGACTTCCCTTCTAGTCTTAGGACAACATCCCAAACATCATTCTTCATGATCGATTGGTATTCTTCGATCATAGCATCCTTCCATATTAATTCTTGCACATGATCTAGGAACTAGGAATCAAAATCATCAAAGAATTATTAACAAATACTCATGAATTGGAAAATAACTGGAACCAGAATTGGTTTCCTCTCTGTATATTTAATAAACAATAATAGGTTTACAATTTCCATGTAGAGCAATAGCTTAACTCCATGAAGAATTCGAATACCTAAGGGACAATTCGAAATCAATGAGTGAGTCTAGCTTAACTAACTCTTTGCCATGCAATCTCACTCAGTTAACCACTTGACCAAAACCCTAATTGACTCACCAAACCCTAACTGAAGTCGGAGTGCAATAAATGACTGAATCTCAACTGAAGGAGATCAAACACATGTCATAGCAATCCAACCATCAAGTGCTAGTCCTGCATGACTCCAATGAACCTTGATGAGGTTAACTAAAGCTAAACTGACCATCAGAAGTTGGTGGAGGCGCCTTGTTGACTCCAGTTCATTAAATAATATTAAATAATCATTAAATAATATATTTAATGCATGGAGGCACCTTAACTGACTGTAACTGAATGGTTGGACTGAAAGTAACCACCAGTTAGCAATTAGGTGCATTAATGTCACACAGATCACCCCTGGAGTGCTCTAGTTAGCCTCCTTGACTGTAGGAGAAGGCTAAGTTAGCCTCCTTGACTATAGGTAGGCGTGGGAGTGACTGGGATGATGGTAATCAATGCTCCATTGATGTCAATTAAACTTAGGATAGTGGTTTAACTAGGCCAATTTGACTGAAAGAGTGTGTATGATGGTAAATGTCTCCAACACTCCCCCTTAAGCTATACTCAGGAAGAGTTAGAAAACATATATGCATTAAAATTGTAGGGCCTTGGAAACAAAAGTCATATGTCACCCTGTACAATAAACCAACTGAAACAATGCTCAAAACAAACTAAGTGAGGAAAAGAGGGAAAACCCAGTGGGAAAAAACCCCCCCTCAAGCTGAACACTGAAAGTAGTCTGGATCACCTTGATGAACTCACCCCCAATAGTGAATGGAGGTAAGTGAACTTCTTTTCTGAAAATCTCTTGGTGAAGATGTCAGCAATCTGCTCATTAGTCGGGCAGTATTGCAGAATCATGGTCCTGTCATGCACTAGCTCCCTGATGTAGCGCATGTGAATCTCTACATGTTTGGTCCTCTGCCTAGTAACTGGATCCATGGATATCTTAATAGCACTGTGGTTGTCACAAAAGAGGACAGTGGACAAAGTACTACCAAGATCAAACTCTGAAAGAATTCCTTGCAACCAAACTGCCTGGATGCAAGCATTCACCGCTCCTCGATACTCGGCCTCTGCTAAAGCTAGTGCTATGGCAGCCTGATTTTTGCTTGAACAGCAAATAGGGCCACCACCAAACATGAATACATATCCAGAATTTGACTTTCGATCAATAGAATCACCCGCCCAATCGGAATCTGTGTATCCAACCAGCTATAGCTCGGAGTCTGCAGCATAGTGAATGCCGTAGGTCCTGGTTCCCTGAATGTACTGGAGGATCCTCTTGGCTTCCTTCCAATGAAGATCATGAGGCTGCTACATGTATCTTGATACAGCATTCATGGCATAACAAATATCAGGCCTAGAATGTGTCAAGTACAATAAGCTACCAATCAGCTGTCGATAGATAGTGCAGTCCATGGGAGGTGTGCTTTTTCCTTCTTCAAGGCTGATCCCTGAAAGGAAAGGGAATGGTGTAGGCCTACATTCAGCCATGTTAAACTTGAATAACAGGTCTGAAATTTATTTTTACTGAGTGAGCATAATCCCATCAGAATTTTGCTCAATTTCGAGCCCCAAAAATTGTTTTAGAAGCCCCAAATCACTCATTTCAAAGGCATTGTGGAGAGCAGTTTTGATGGCTGAAATGGAGGAAACTGTGCTACCTGTGATCAGTAAGTCATCAACATATAAATCAATGATAATTATATGACCATAATTCTGCTGTAAATACACATTTGGATCTGATCTACATCTCTAAAAGTTTTGCGAGAGAAGGAAGGCATCCATCTTGGAATACCACTCTCTTGGGGCCTGTTTTAACCCATATAGTGACTTCTTTAGCTTGCAAACCAAAGATGGATCAGTGATTTATCCCTCAGGATGCTTCATGTATATCTCCTCATGAAGATCTCCATGCATAAATGCTGATTTAACATCCATGTGATGCACCTCCCAGTGCTTGGATGCGGAAATAGCCAAAACAAGACGGAAGGAGTCCATTTTTGCAACCGGTGCAAAGGTCTCATGGTAGTCCACTCCTTGGACCTGAGAGAAACCTTTTGCTACCAGCCTTACCTTATATTTTCAGGTGCTTCCATCAGCAACAACCTTTGTCTGAAACACCCACTTGCATTGAACCAATTTCCTTCCCGGAGGAAGAGGAACTAGCTCCCAAGTAGTGTTTTTCTGAAGAGAATTCATCTCTTCATCCATGGCAACTTGCCATCTCGGATCCTTCTGAGCATGGTAGTAGAATTTTGGATCTGAACTAATCATCAAATAGCAATTTCCGGACATAAAATTATCAGAACAAGAGAGTGCAATACCTGCTCTTTGGAAATCAGACCGAGTTCTCCTTGGATCATCCGGATTTCCAATGTTGTCTCCTGCGGAGGAGAGTGTCTGTCGGGCCCATGTAGGAAGATGATTCTGCACTTCAGGTTCTGATTCAGTATCTGACATTGCTGCACACTTAAATCAGAAATTAGAGGATCCAAATCAGGGTCATCATCCCCAATTTCATCATCCAAATATTCAGTGGAATAGGAAGGAATTTCAACAGTTTTCTCCTCCACTAGTTCCACCTCCTGAAGAGGATCATCGAAGTTGACACTTATCTCGATGATGATATATTTGGTATTGATATACAGCAGCTTGAATCCTTTATATTCATCAGGATATCCAATAAATAGACATTCGATGCTCTGCGGTTGCAAAGCCCTTCTTTTATCAAGCGGAATCCGGGCCCATGCAGTGGACCCAAACACCCGTAGATTCGACACATCTGGCTTGTGTCCAAAGTATGCTTCGAAAGGAGTCTTTCCTTTCACTGATGAATGTGTCACCCTGTTCTTAATGTATGCTGTAGCATGCATGGCTTCAGCCCACAAATTTTCAGCAAGCTTCTTTGACTCCAACATACAGGTGGTCATCTCTTTGAGAGACCGGTTCTTCCTTTCCGCTACTTCGTTCTGCTGGGGAGTGTAGGGAATTGAATGTTGGACCTGAATACCACTTTGGGAGAAAATGTACAGAAAATCATTACTGACATACTTCCCTCCATTATCATATCTCAATATCTTGATCTTAAGCCCAGAGGCATTTTTTATCAAAGCCTTCAATTCAGAAAATTTCTCACATACTTCTGATTTCTTTTTGAGAAAGAAAACCCATGTATACCTTGAAAAATCATCAATAAAGGTAAGGAGGTACCTTGATCCATTCATGGATGTGACAGGAATTGGAACACTGATATCAGAATGTATCAGCCCCAATATGCGTGTAGCTCGGTTTGCCTTCCCCCGATCGAACTTGTGCTCAGGGTGCTTTCCAATCACACAACCCTTGCGGACTCCCGTGGTTGCCTTGATGACCGGAAGGCCTTCAAACATGGAGTTTTTCTGTAATTTCTACAAATATTTGAAATTAAGATGGCCAAACCTTTCATTCCATAGCCTACTAACCTCATTTCCATGAGTTAGCAAAGCGGTGGGCTTTTCATCCGCAACAAAGTGAGAGAACTCATAGGCTTTTGCATGATGATTTGCATGGCCTTTTGCAATGAGTTTCCCAGATGCAATTTCTGTTATATCAACATCATTTGGGCTGAAAGAGACCTTCTTAGGCATTCCTGTATGTGTCATTTGATAGACACTAAGGAGATTTGCTACTAGAGATGGTACATACAAAACATTAGAAAAAAAACCATTTTCTAGATTTACAGTACCTTATCCTTTGGAAATGATGGTGGAGTCATCTCCCAAGTGGATGGGAATGGCTTTGCTGGTCTCCAAGGATGAAAAAGAGTCTTCTTCATCCATCATGTGATTCGAAGCACCACTGTCAATCAGCAATGATTTGGACTTCGAAGTGCTTGCCATGAGGGCATGACCTTTCTCATGTTGTGGTTCCCGATCTTGGTGATCTCTCCTCCGAAATCTCTCCAGAAGATTGATGTGATTCCTCTCAAGGAGAGAGGTTGCTTCATCAAGATTTTTCTTCATGCATACATTTTCAGGGTGAAAACCCTTCCCGCAGTAAGAACACATGATTCTTTCTTTCCCATTGTGCTCTTTTCCTTTGTTCTTCCTTGAACCGGAAGATTCATCATGCTGCTGATTTTCAAATCTAGGTTTTGGAGCATCAAATTTAGTTTTCTGATTTTTCTGCTGATTTCCTTTACCCTTCACATCTTTGGGCCCCATGACATGGAGGGCTTGATCACGGGAAGATCGGATGATCCCCATCTGGACAAGCTTGTCATGTTCACTAGTTAGGGACTCAATGAAGGCATCGAGTGTAGGCATCTTCCATTTAGGGGTTGTGAGCTTCCCTGCACGGAATGTAGAAACAAAAACTAAATAATCAGCCCCGAGTTTGGAGAGGATGGCTAGGATGAGCTGATCATCTTCCTTCTCCACTTTGCATTGCTTAAAGAGAAAAACTGTATGCTTGAACTTTGTAAAGAAATCATTCAAAGTCTCGAAATTGGAAGGTTGGAGAGACATGAGTTCATTTTCGAGTTGATAAACTCTCATGTCATCATGCTTTCCATACAGAGGTTCCAATTTGTCCCATATTTCTTTCGGTGTATTCAGATCCGTAAGATGGAAGTGAAGATCATCGGAAATAGAGAGGCATAAGAAACCGAAGGCTTCATCCTTCTTGTTCGAAAATCTTGATTTTTCTATGGCGGATCCAGGCTCAGGTTTAGTGTCCATGGCGACTCTATGGAGTCCTTTGGATTTCAACTGATGTTCCATTTTTCCTTTCCATGTGTGGAAATTGTATGGAGTTAATAGAGGTACTGAAGAGGCCATCTGGATTTGCTTGTAGCGAATGCTTCACCTGTAGAAACCTGAAAATCAAAACAGAAAGGGAAAAATAAGGTCGGACAACCTGCACATTCTAGGATTTCATCACACCCAGCATAGTCAATCAAGCAAGCTTGATCAACAAGTTATTTACTTGGGATATTGAGTGGTAAGCCTTGGCTTCTGGTGCAGTGCTGGAATTTTGAGCTATTGCTCACTTCTCATGGACAAATCTGTCAAAAATCTTGTTCTTTGTTTCGCCGTAAGCTCTGATACCATATTAATTCTTGCACATGATCTAGGAACTAGGAATCAAAATCATCAAAGAATTATTAACAAATACTCATGAATTGGAAAATAACTGGAACCAGAATTGGTTTCCTCTCTGTATATTTAATAAACAATAATAGGTTTACAATTTCCATGCAGAGCAATAGTTTAACTCCATGAAGAATTCGAATACCTAAGGGACAATTCGAAATCAATGAGTGAGTCTAGCTTAACTGACTCTTTGCCATGCAATCTCACTCAGTTAACCACTTGACCAAAACCTCAATTGACTCACCAAACCCTAACTGAAGGCGGAGTGCAATAAATGACTGAATCTCAACTGAAGGAGATCAAACACATGTCATATCAATCCAACCATCAAGTGCTAGTCCTACATGACTCCAATGAACCCTGATGAGGTTAACTGAAGCTGAACTGACCATCAGAAGTTTGTGGAGGCGCCTTGTTGACTCCAGTTCATTAAATAATATTAAATAATCATTAAATAATCATTAAATAATATATTTAATGCATGGAGGCACCTTAACTGACTATAACTGAATGGTTGGACTGAAATTAACCACCAGTTAGCCATTAGGTGCATTAATGTCACACAGATCACCCCTGGAGTGCTCCAGTTAGCCTCCTTGACTGTAGGAGAAGGCTAAGTTAGCCTCCTTGACTGTAGGTAGGCGTGGGAGTGACTGGGATGATGGTAATTAATGCTCCACTGATGTCAATTAAACTTAGGATAGTGGTTTAACTAGGCCAATTTGACCGAAAGAGTGTGTATGATGGTAAATGTCTCCAACATTCCATTCTTTTCGTTCTTCCACTTCTTCATAACTGGAAGGTTCTTTATCAATGAAATCACATAGTAAAGCTACATACCTGGAGTAGGATCTGGTCCTCTTTATTTCTCTGTGATTCTCTTCTGGAGCCCCATATCTTTTTGCACCTTAGATAAGTTCTCATACCCAAGCAAGTTTCCTCTTATGAGGATTCTTCTTCAGAGGTGGATCTATAGGTCTTTGTGGTTCTTCAAATTATTGATCTTCTTCTTGTGCTTATTCGTTCATGGTTGTATCATGAATTCTGGGTGCTTCTGCTTCTTCTTCTTCAGGTTCTTCAGCAGGTCTCTTTCTTGATTTGTTGTAAGCTGTGTCTTTATCAAATGTCACATCCCTACTGACATCAATCTTGTTGTACCCTGGAAAATATATTCTATAAGCCTTCGAGCTTTCAGAGTATCCCACGAATATACCCTTCTTTCCTGAAGGATCTATTTTTTTTCTTTTATCCTTTGGGATGTGTATGTACATAGGACAGCCGAATATTCTGAGATGGATGACTTCTAGTTTCTTGTCAGAGAAGACTTCTTCAGGAGTCTTTTTCTCGAGTACTCTATGTGGAGTATGGTTTTGTACATACACTGCTGTTCTGGCAGCTTCAACCCAAAGATGCATAGGAAGATCTTGATCATGAAGCATTGCTCTCGCATCTTCCATGATAGTTCTATTCTTCCTTTCTGCAACCCCATTCTGTTGTGGATTATAAGGAGTGGAGAACTCCCTCTTAATCCCTGGGTCTTTGCATATCCTCTTGAATTCATTTGAAGTGAATTCTACGCCATTGTCTGATCGAAAAGTATTGATATTCTTTTCAGTATGGTTCTCGATCAATGCTTTGAATTCCTTGAATTTGCTAAATACTTCATCTTTGTTCTTCATGAAGTAAACCCATGTATTCCTAGAAAAATCATCAATAAAAGAAACATAATATGCATACCCGCTTAGTGAGCTTGAGGACATAGGACCACATACATCGGAGTGGATGATTTCTAAAATTCATTTTTCTTTGCTTTCGCTACTTGGAAATGTCTTCTTTGTGTTCTTTCCTTTGGCACATCCTTTGTAGACCCCATCATGTTTTGCTTGGATTTCTGTAAGACCTTCAACATCTTTGCTTGCAATAGGTAGTGCTCTGTAATGTACATGTGCAAGCCTTCTATGCCAAAGTTCACTTGGCTCTATTGAGTCATGCACATCCTTTGTATACCCCATCATGTTTTGCTTGGATTTCTGTAAGACCTTCAACAGCTTTGCTTGCAATAGGTAGTGCTCTGTAATGTACATGTGCAAGCCTTCTATGCCAAAGTTCACTTGGCTCTATTGAGTCATGGACCAATGCTTTTTCTGGATGGCCCTTCAATTTGTACAATCCTCGTTCTTGTTCTCCAATTACTACCGCATCATTGATAGTCTTTCCTCTTGGTCACATGATGACTTGGCCACCTATGAATGCAACCCTCATTCCTTTTTTCATCCAATGATGATATGGAGAGAAGGTTCTTCTTGAGTCCTAGTACAAACAATACTTCCTTCATTGTTAGAGACTTACTAGAGTCTAGTTTATATGAAGATTCCCCACTACCTTTTATTGGATATTGGTAGTCATCTCCTAGCTTCACCTTGTGAGGTGATTCATGTTCTGATCGTCTTACAAAGGATTCCTTGAATCCAGTCATATGTTTGGAAGCCCCACTATCTATAAGCCAATCATCACTGCCATGAGTAATGTTACCTGTGAGAGTGAAAATCAAAACATATCCATCCTCGCTTGAAGAATCTTCACTTTCATATCTGGATCTCTTCTTGGATGGTTCATCATCCTTTGTAGCATGAGCATGATGTCTTATTTTGTTCCCCTTCTTATGAGAGTGATTCTTGTTCTTAGGACAATATTTTGCAAAGTGTCATTTTTCATCACATGTATAACATCTCAATCTAGATAGGTCCTTTCTATTGTTATCCTTAGAATGAGAGTTCTTACCTTTGGAGTAATGAGGATTTCTTCTTCCCCTCTTGGAGTGAACTATGAGGGCTTGATCTTCACTTCCCATCTTCTCTTCTCGGGCTACTATTCGAGCTTCTTCTTGAGAGCATTCTTCCCATAGTCTATTGAACTTGACTAACTTATTTCTTGCATAGATTCCTTGGATGAAAGAATCCCATGACCTAGGGAGTCCGTTCAATGTTGTCATCACAATCTCTACATTCTCCATTTCTTCATCTACAGCTTCTAATTGTTCCTTGATCTGAGAAACCCTTGTGAAGTAGGATTGGATAGTCTCTACATTCTAAATCTTCACATTATTCAGTTGATTCCTAAGAGTCATCTTTCGGTTTATGTTCTTCCCTTCAAACAACTTGGTTAGGGCATCAAACATAGCTTTAGGTGTCTTGAGAGAGGACACCTGTGGGATAAGGTGATCCTTTATAGAATCAGCAATGATCCTCTTTTCCATAACCATATTTTTCTTATGTAATTCCTTTGCCTCATCTCCCTCTAGAACTAGAACCTCCTCATGGATGTAGGACTCTAATTCATTCTCTTCCAGGACCAGGGAGATCCTATACTTCCAGGCTCGGAAGTTATCAGCTCCCTCAAGATTTTCATCAAGCCTTGTATGGTGAGACATCTTAAACTAAGAATCTCAAATGGAAATATAGAAGATCTTAGATATTACCAGGTCAAGAAGTCGGATCTTAAACTTGAGCTGAAATCCTGTAGAGCTGGTTCAGGAGAAAATTAGGGTTTTGCTTTTCCAGAGTTTTGTCCAACCAAATGCTTTGAAATTTGTCCCTAACTTCGATTTTGGGGAGGAGATCAATCCATGCCTGGGCTCACTGAAAAATTCCTCTTTTGTGAAAAGCCCTAATTTTCAGCAGCAGTGTCGGGTCCAAAACTGAAAAACCTCATAATTGGATTCTGCTTCGACAGAAAGATGCGCCCTAAGGAGGAGAGTTATTCCAGCTTACTTTTGCTGAAAATATATGGAGGAAGATCCACAAACTAGGAATCCCTAGTTCCCGCAGCTGCATAGTGTCTTCTTCTCAGGTTAGCTCTGATACCATGTTAGTTTTTCAACATTAAGCTAGCATTATTAGGATCTTTAACTGAGAGTATAACAAGTATAGCAATCAAACACAAGAGACAATGAACACATTTTTTTTCCTTGGGGAAACCATAAAGGAGAAAACCTCGAAACTTCCTCAAAGATAGAATCAACACCAAAACAGTAAAAGCCCCAAAACAGTAAGTGATCTCCCAACAGTAGTAATCTTCTTCTTGTCTAGCCCCAGTGTCTTCTCCTTCCTCAACTATGCGCTACACTTGAGTGTGGATGAGTTGTATGTTAAATAGAGACTCCAGTTCTCTATTTATACTAATCCCGACATGACTAAAACCCTACCAGGGCCGACCTCTACTAGGAGAGTCTAATAACCCTAGTGCCCCGAAACTGCGGGGACTTTAAACCTTAGAAAATAGGAGGGTTACCCACTATGACTTGACATGACTTGTTTACATAATTAATCCTCCCGATCGGAACATCGAGGCATGACAATATGACTCAATTGATTTATAGATACATCTCGGAATAAACATCGGGTTACAATACATAAGATACATAGATGAATACATTCCGAAGTTACAAATACATCAACAATTTTTACACTCTCGTCTATATCTTTCAAGAAAACTTGAAAATTGGCTTGCTAAAATTCAAGAACAAGATTTAGTGATCAGAACATCACATACAATCAAGGGACGCAATCTATCACTACACTTGGATCAACATTCAAAACCAAGCAATCCTTTTGAGAATGGCGAAGATGATTTATCAACACTTTTTTTATTGAAACTTAAAATATTGAGTTTAAATGAACATCCTTGGTACAAGGACATCATTTATTATTTACAATTTCAAAAAATGTCCTTACAATATTAAATGTCATCAACACAGGATGATTCATTTCAAAGCCTCTAAATATCAAATATTAGGGTCTTCCCTTTTTCACTAAACTTTTGATGGAATGTTATTATGTTGCATAGAAGATACAACATCTAAATAAATTGTTAAACAAATTCATGGATTAGTAGACTCAGATATTCATATTCACAGTCATTCTTCTACAAAATCCATTGCTTTTAATATTTTAAGGATTGGATATTACTGTCCTTGCGTTTTTAGTGATTCATACAAATTCACATAGGCTTTTGATGAATGTCAAAAGTGTGTAGGTAGGTAACAATTTTTTATAATGCCTTCACAACCAATTCTCTGTGGTTTTCCTTTTTCAAAGTGGGGATTAGATTCCAACGATCCAATTAATCCACCATCCTCTGATATAAATATTTTCATTCTTACATCAACATATTACTTTACTAAGTGGAAAGAGGGTTTCCCACTAAAAAATGCATAGGATGGGAAAGCAATCTCTATTTCGGAATCTAATATTTTCTTGTGTTGGTATTTCTTTATAAATTATCTTTGATAATGAATTAGATTTTATTTCTACTAAGTTGACTCATTTACTTAATAAATTTGTGGTGAAGCACTTCACTTCACCCACTTATTATCCATAAGAAAACAAACAACATTAGTCAGACAATAAAAAAATGATTAAAATCATAATGAAGATCATAAATGATAAACCTCATAAATGGAACACCCTTCTTATATAGGCACTATGGGTTGATAGGACCACCACCAAGACCAGCACTGGTCATACTATTTTTCATCTTTTATATGGCCAAGAAGTTGCCATTCCCATTGAATTGGAATTAACCTCCATTATATTAGCTATTTAGGGAGAATAATTGAATTCTACAAGTATCTAGGTCAAAGAGTAAATTCCCTAATGGCTCTCAAAGAACAAAGTAGTCATGCTCTTGAAAATATGAAAAATAGGCAGCAAATTGTTAAAAAATATTTTAAGAAGGAAAATTCAACTACCCTCAAATCTGATGAAAAGGTGTTACTCTGGGATTCTTCCCACGTAGATAGAGGTAAGCATACCAAGTTCTAGAAACTTTGATTAGGTTCTTATAAAATCACCTATGTCATTGTAATAATTCTAATTTATTGAAAGATATGGATGGAGAATTATTTTCATACACCAAAATTGGTTCACATTTGAAGCATTATGCTGAACTAGGTTGATTTTGTTGTTAAAATTTTGATGCCTCCTGTACATATTTTATTTTTTTGTATATATTTATTCTATTTTGTTGTTGCTATTTTTTTTTTATCATTTTCAATTTAGTTTCTTTAATTTTTAATTTTGATTCAATATGGATCTTTCAAGATGTCTATTTGATCACTTTAACTACAAAATAAATTTTGATTTTTTTCTTACATTAAGTATATGAATAACAGAGACAAATGATTCTCCTTTTTATTGCATCATTACTTTTTTTGTTTTTGTTATCAATACCTTCATTTTCCTCGCTAAAACTTGATGATCAAAGCTCTTTTCCCAATTTCCTACTTTCCCTTTATACCCTTCACAAGTGTTTTGAAAGAGTATATTAGAAAATTCCAAAGAAGTCAAGAAATCAACAAATATGATTTTACATCTAATCCAGGCGCTTAGAATTCTAGCCAATTGGTGATTTTACTACCCTTTTTTTTCACAAAAAAACACAACATTCATTAAAAAACGTTTGTAAAGGAGTATAAAATAAGTGGCAAAGCCACATAAGTAAGTCCACACATAGTCCTTCTTAGACAAAATGGGCAGAGAAAAATAACACGTCATTGAAAGACAATGGACAATAGAGAAAAATAGCACTATAGGCCTCGAACAAACAAAAAGGAGACCAACAGGAAGGGCGAAGACCACCCCGTAACTTGAAAACTAGACAAAAAATAAACAACCCGGACGATCATACAAAATCTTCCAAAGCACCACACTCAAGCAAGGAACCATCTGCAGCATATTTGATAAAGTTGATGAAGTCATCAGCCGTTAGAAGGATCAGTTTCAAGAGGCTATCCGCCATCGAATTTTGTTCACAATATATATGAAAGAAGGATAACTCCTGGAAAAAATCAATCATCATCCTCACAGGCTAGAGCCATGAATCCAAATATGCAGAGTGAATAAGGTGAAGGCCTACATCCCAGTCAATGATAACCTTCGAATCCTCGAAGATATGAATCCCATCCAATCCTGATGACTCAGCAAACCGAAGGAGAATCCAAAGAGATAACAACTCACCTTTTGTGTTGGATCTAGGGTTGCAGTTTAACCAAATATGAAATCTTCTTTGATCCTCCAATGTTAATATGGCCCCAATACCACATAAAATGGAGGCCTCCTAAGAAGCACCATCAAAAAATCCAACCAATCTTTGAGCAAAAACCATTTTCTTTGGCAGCATAACTTTCTAATGGATGTGACCCCGATTGGAGAGATCACCCCCATTTTCATTGAAAGCTTTTAGGACTCTGTTTTCCAATTCTGAGGGGCTAAAATGCTTACCTTCAAATATTATAAGATTACGACACCTCCATAACTCCCACAAAATGTAGAAAGGAATATTTTTCCATCACAGATATTTTTTACGCCAGAAACAGAAGCAAGATGATAGAGAATCCCCTCTCCAAGGATATTTGTCATTTATTATAGCTCCAAAAAAATTCCAAGAAAATATACAATAACCGAAGGCCACAAAAATATGGAAGATGCTTTCTTCATTTTGTCCACATAATAAACATCTTCCAGGACTGGAAAACCCCCTACGAGTAAGCTTATCCCATGAGAGGAGACAATCTTCTAGTTGCAACCAACAACATGTAGTTGTCCAGAGAGGAATTTTCCAGTTCCAGATCTTAAACCACCACTAACACCTTTCAGGAGCATCGATCATCATTAGCTGATATTCCAACTTTGTCGATATATTCCCCCCCTACTGTATCAAAAGACCATCTAATCACATTAGAGATTGGAACCAAAGTTTTTTATCCCCTCATTAAACCATAAACACAAGAAGTCCATTCCAATCCTTGAGATCCATAGAGGCCTAGTTGTGCCACTGATAACTAACCATGTGTTGAGGATCCACAGGCCGGAGGAGAGGCAATAGATAGAGGGAGAAGAACCCCTTACAGTGGAGACAAAATATGAGATCACATGATAGTATGTAAGTAACAGGACCACAAACGATTAGGTCTTCACCAACACGAGCATACCTCCCATCTCCAAGGACCATGCCAACCATGAAGAGAAAAAGTTGAAAGCACCCAGCAGACTAGCCCAAATATTTGATATATTTCTTCCTGGCTTCTTGAAATTCCTCACCCATTGAACCATTGAAGACCTGTGAATATATTTACCTTTTATTACATTCGACCACAAACTGTTCCCAGAGATCACAAGCCAGAGAATTTTATCCCTTAGAGCCAAAGAAAATAGGTGCAAGTTCTTCAAACCCCACCCCCTATCCCATCTGGATGGGTAATAACCTCCTAGAGGACCGAGTGATATTTAGATTGCTTCACCTCACCAGACCATAGAAAGGCCATTATCATCATTCTGATCTTGTTAAAAATGTATATTGGAACTTTACATAAAGAGAACCAGAATACCATTATGTTCGAGAGTACATCACGGGAAAGTGTCAAGGAACCACCAATCGCCAACCACTACCAACCCCAGTTTTTAATCCTACCTTCAAACCTCTAGATGAGCCACCACCAGTCACAGGAAATGTAACCATTGGGTTTTAAAAATAATCCCAGATATTTTGGTCCATCCACAAAAGGAAATGGGGGCATCTACAAAAAACTTTCCATCTCGCCCCTAAACTTCTCAGAAGCCTCGTGTAACATTAATCTAGATTTTCTCTTGTTTATACTTAAGACTGATACGAGGAAGAAATTATGAACAATAACTTGGATTTCAGACCATTCTAGGATAGAGCCAACACCCAGAATCATAATTTCATCTACGAATATGGGATGAGTGATTTGAATCTTTGTGTAAATATTGATTCCCTTGATTGATCCCAACGCCTTAGCTTTCAGAAGAGATATGCTCATACCTTTTATTACCAACACAAATAAAAGGGGAGACAGAGGGCAACCCTGTCTCAACCCTTGCTCATCTTAGAAAAACTCCATCGGAGACCCATTAACTATTACAACAAAGGACACTTATGTTACAGAACCAATAATACACTTCATCAATATGAATGGGAGGCCAATTTGGGTCAAAATCAGATGAAGGAAACCCCACTACACCCGATCATAAGATCTCTTCAAATCAATATGTAAAGCACATGCCTCCATAGATTTGAGTTTTAAACTATGGAAAACATCCTACGCAACCCCCATGGCTTCATGGATGTGATGATTATGAAGGAATCCGAATTGTTTTGTCGAAAGACCCCTTGAGAGAATTGGTTTTAACCTATTGGCTATAACCTTTGCTATTAGTTTGTATACATAGTTGCATAAAGAAATTGGGGAAAAAATTCCCGAAGTCCTCTGTTAGTGACTTCTTTGGAATTAAATCCACGAAATTTGAATTCATGTCCCCAGGAATAACTACCTTGATCCCGAAGTCTTCCATTGTCCGCAGGAGATCCAGCCCCATAAGGTCGAAGCATTCCATAAAAAGTTCCATGGGCCACCCACTTGGACCCGGGCTTTTTGATCTAGCAGAGGCCCAAATAACCAACTTCAATTCCACCATCTTAATAGGAAAAAACATCTCATCACCTTCCTCTTTGCTAAACATTCGATGGAATTCTTTAACAACCTTCAATTGTTCAATGACCAGGATGTTCCCTTCTTTGCTGAAATAGGACTTAAAGTGAGTGTGAGCTTCCGTAGAAATTCCTTCTTGGGCCTTAATCAAAAAACCCTCCTTTGATTTAATTGCCCAAATAAAGCTGACATTCCTCCTGTGATCTGCAAATTTATGAAAAAATTTGTTGTTCGAGTCTTTCTCTTCCAACCATACCATACAACTAGTGAGCCTATCCTTTTCAAACTCAATCTGTAGAAAGGAAGCTTTCTGGTTTTTAAGGAACATCAATTTCTCTTGTTGACTACCGTATTGAGTCACTTGACTCATAATATCACCACTAATTCTAGCCTACACTTTTTTTGAAAGCATACTAGATTTTTATTACTATAATGTATGATTCGTAGGTGGGAACCCCTAGGAAGGACATAGAAAAACATTATTTTCTAATATTCCTAGATTGAAAGTACATAAACAATAACTAATACGCCAATATAAAGTATATGATGAAATACGCGGTTGCTTGATAGCGATTGTATTTTGGCTAAAACATTTATGTTATGGATCATACCTATCTCTATATGCTTGGTTGTTGTTATAAAGATGAAAATTATTTCAATTACATGTTAAGATACAAGGTGTAAATATTTTTTCTTTCTTTCTCCATGGATAATACACACATCACAAGTCAATCCGTGTAGGATAGGGTTTAAGGGTTTTCAACATTGTTTATGTAAATTTTTTGGGGCCTCCATTTTTTTCGAATGGTATGTTGACATACAAAGTCTGTGATATATTGAAATAACATATGGTATTCAACTTTCATATCACTAACAATGTATGTGATAAAATGCTTTTAGTTTGTATCTTATAAAGTAGCATGGTATATGTTATAAGTACCAAGGATTTAAAAATGAATTACATATGGTATATATATATATATATGTGTGTGTGTTAACTATTTATTGGACTATGAAAACTGTTGATTAGGCACCATAATCAACATAAGCAGGTGGCCACATTCCATGTTGATACAATTTAATAATGTCCAAAAATGACATTCAAATGACAGATCAAGACAAATGGATAATATCATTGATTAGAAACAGTCAACAACATCAATATGTAAATACTGAAACAATCAACAACATCATTATCATGTTAGTGCTAAAAATAAAATCATATGTAGTGCTATGTCATCATTTGCATTACCAGCATAGAGATGTTGGGACATCATCATCATCAACATCAAACATCATCATCAGTATAGAGATACTGAAACAAACTTATCAGTATGAGGATACTGAATATTCTACATCGAGATAGGGATACTATCAATCATATCATCAATCAATGTTATAATAGTAATCCTAATCATTAGTACCTTAGTTACACTACTTAGTCAATTTTATTTCATTTTTGCATTAATACACTATGTGGTGGACTAGGGGTGCTTAGTTGGACAAATGCCAAGTCAAATTGGGGCATTCACACCCACATGAGAACTCTAGCTCAGTCAACCAAACACATGTGCATCGTCATCATTGTTGGTGCACTCCCATTCATTGAATTTCGACAGCTTGGTTGACTAGGAGCTCTAGAGGTGGATTTTGTCCATTTCTGGTTTGATTTGTTGCACTGAATGCCACATTGAGACTCTAAAACACCCATATTTCCACACCCACACACACGAAGGTGTAATTATTTCCCCACATCATCTCATCCATGTCCAGTCAACCATTCCTGGCTGTTTGGGTTGATTTGGAGCATGATTGGCGCACCTAGGGGGGATTGATGCCAATGTGGAAATTTTGACTTGTACACTCAAATTGGGATTCCAAAGCCTCACAAAACATTCCAAATGTATTATAAACCTGAAAATAACATGTTTTTAAGTAAGAAATTTAAAAATAGCATGGTTCTATTCACATGTGTGTGTGTAATTTGCTTCTCAATTGATGGGTTTTGCTGGTTTTTTGCACCAAATTTGATTTGTGAGTTTCTCTAATGCTCCTATATTCTCCCATGGTTTGAATTTATCACATGGTAACATATCCTATTGGATATTATTGATTTTCAAATCAATTCATAGTGACTTGAGTTGCATTTTTAGAGGAATTCTAGATAAAATCGAATTTTGTTTTGTAGAACATTCGTAAATTTCATCACCATTAGGGCGGGAAGAAATGGAAGCTACCCACATATTTATAACACCTTTAAAATTATTTGATTGGAAGGAATATATGGTGATTCAATTGAGGGCCAAAGGTCTTTACAGAGTTACCATGGGCACTGAGGTGGAGCCAAAATCTGTTGTTGAGAAAGCCAAGTACTTCAACATATTGGATGAGGCATATGGATATTTTTTTCTGAGCATCTCAAGAGAGCTCTTGTTCCACATTGACACTTTAACAAAACCTAATGAGGTCTCGGTAAAACTAGAGACATTGTTTAGGAAAACTGATGAACTACATGGACACCATCTTGAGAATGAGCTTATCTGCTTGATCCCAACAAAGTTTGACACTATCCAGGACTTCTTCACCAAGTTTAATTCACTTGTGTTGCAGCTAAAACATTTTGGAATTGAGAAGAAACAGGACTAGATGATTTTTTCCATACTTTCGAAGTTGGGGCCAGAGTTCTCAGTGTTTGTGAGCACATTTCACTACGGAAATTTAACACATCAAAACTAGAAAATGCCCAGTCTAGCTAGCTTCATGCAGTCTCTAAATCAGGAGCAAGATAAGCCAGTCCAAATGGGTAGAATAAAGACTAAGGATCTAGCCTTGGCCATGGGAGTTTCAAATTCCTCAAAGGGAATTCCCAAGCCCAAGAATTCGAAGCTTCCACAGAAGAAGAAACCAGAAAAACCCAAATCCAGTGATGGAGTTTCAAATCCTACCAGAGAGAAGGAAAATAAGGGAAAAGAAAAGTACAAATGCACCTATTGCCACAAGGGATGGCATTGAGAGAGCTCATGCATGAAAAATACCATTGACTAGATGGCATAGCTGCTAGAGAAGAACAACATTCCAGTCACTGAGAGCGCAAGCAAGAAGGATGGCACCTCTAGTTTGAATGACAACAAGGAGAAATGTAATGCTTTGGTAGAAGGTACCTCTAAATATTTATATTTTATCATGTATTCGAGGGATTCTAGGCACATGGTATCCAAGAGAGAGCTCTTCTCCTCCATGGATTTGAATACTGGCCCAACCGTTCGAATGGGGGATGATTCAAAAATACAGACCGGGGGGAATGGTAGGATTGACTTAGAGCATGATTTCTTCAGTGATTTGTTGTATGTACCAGGACTTGCAGCAAATTTGTTGTCATCCTATCATATGACCCATACAGGAGAAACAAATAGGGTTACCTTCACTCTATACATGGTATAGATTTCATAAATCTCAACAGACCAAGTCATTGCAATTGGGTATGCAAACCACCATGAGAGGATGTGCAATTTTTCTAACTTCATCCCCACTTCCAATGACCAAGCTCTTCTCTCACATGCCAATTAGGTTTTCAAGCTATGGCATGAGAGGTTTGGTCACATGAACTACAAGTACCTCCAAGCACTACACAAAGATGAGATGGTGGAAGGACTTCCACAACTCAAATCATGAACTAGAGCATGCATTGGGTGTGTAGTTGGGAAGCATCCAGAGAAAAGATATGAGAAGGGGAAGGCAAGGAGAGCTACACAACCACTTGGTTTGGTACACTCAGATATGATTGGTCCATTTCCCACTCCATCATATGGTGGATTAAGGTATGTACTTACATTTATAGATGATTACTCTCGATTTTGTTGGGTGTAATTCCTCAAATTGAAGTCTGAGGCATTTGAACACTTGAATATTTGGAAGGAATTGGTAGAAAATCGGAGTGGGAAAAGTACTTAGGAATGATAATGGGAAGGATTATGTAAATAAGAACCTACATCACCTTTGTGAGGAGAGTGGCATCAAAATGCAACACTCAACTCCCTACACACCACAACAAAATGGTGTGGCTGAGAGGAAGAATAGATCTCTCAACGGTATTTATTTCACATGTCCCTTCCTAATAATAGAAATTTTTTTTACTGTACTAAGGGAAGGATGCATATCTCCTTATAATAAAAATATTCTACAACCTCATGTTAATTATATTGAAGAAGAATTAGATGTATATTCATTTTTTCTTAAAGAATATGATGACTATGTAGTACATTCCTTAGAACCTGGAGATGAAATATGGAACATGAATTTTGATGGTGTTGGTCTATGTTAGGGTAATGGTACAAGTATCATACTATATTCTCCTGTAAGGAATATTCATGATTTTTTTTATAGACTTGAATTTGCTTGCACTAATAATATCACAAAATTCAAAGCCTTGATCTTAGGGATTGAAAATGATTTAAATATTAGTTGTCATCATCTTGCTATTTTTGGAGATTTAGAATTCATTGTAAACATGATTAAAGGAATCTATAACCCATAAAACAAACTTCTTAAAAGATATACACAAGCATAATGATTTCTCATTTTGAATTTCTTATCCTTTAACATCACACACTTTAGGAGAGACCTGAATTGAATGGATGATAGGTTAGTTTTTTTGCATCCAATTTCTCAAGGAAGTTGTTGCTATGAATATTTGATTATACATTCATTTCATTATACCATCCTCATATTCTAAACAATGTATAATCTTGGAATATTTTCTCTAATGATGAATGTATTTGTGTTTTTTTGCAAAATAGGCCTATTAAATGTAAGGAAATTATATCTTTGGAAGAATATAAATTTCCTGAGGGATTGACACCCCTTAAGAGTTCATTTTATTCTAGTGATGTTGGAAGAAAAAATAATAAATAAAAGGAGATGTCAAAAATAAAAATAGGTGATATTGTTTCATTGAATATTGGGACTCTCGATAATCCAAAGTATCTAAAAGTTGGAGGCCAATATTTAGAGGAAGAGAAAATAAAATTCATTGAGCTACTCCATGAATACAATGATATTTTTTCTGGGTTGTATGAGGATGTTCATGTTTCTTATCCTAATATTATACAACACACAAGTCCTAATAAGGAGGAAGAAAAACCATTTATACAAAGAAAAATACCTATTAACCCTTCCTTAGTAGCTATGATTATAACGGAAGTTAAAAAATTAATTAACACTCACATCATTTTTCCTATTAAATATTCTGAGTGGGTGTCAAATCTTATCCCAGTATGAAATAAAAATGGTGATATTAGATTATGTGTTGATTTTTGGTTCCTTATATAAGGCAAGTTTAAAAGATTGTTTTCTCTCCCAAACATGGAGTTAATTCTACAACAAGTAAGGGTCACAAATGATGTCCCTTATTGAAGGTTTTTTAGGTTATAATAAAATGAGAGTCAAGAGGGGAGATAATTATAAAACCATATTTACTACCCATTGGGGAACTTTTGCATACGAAATCATTCATTTTGGTTTGATAAATGCATGTGCCACTTTTTAGAGGTATATGCAAATGGACTTCGATGATATGACCGGTAAAATAATTCAATTTTATTTAGATAACTTAACTGTCTACTCTAAAAAACTTATATGATCATTTTGATCATATTCAAAAAAATTTCCTGCATTGCGGAAAGTTTAAAATGTCTTTGAATACAACAAAATCTATGTTTGACATTAATCAAGGTAAAATTCTTATTTATATTGTTTATGATTTAGGAATCGATATTGTTATTTCTATTCAAAATATTCAATCCCCTACTTCCAAAAAACAAATTCAATCTTTAATGGGAAAAAACAATTTTGTTAAAATAGTTATTCTCAATTTTGCAGTTATGGCTAAACCCATGTATAATATGCTTCATCAAGATTGGTCTTTCTCCTGGAATGATGCCAATGAAAAAGATTTTATACAAATTAACAAAGACATTAGCTATGCCTTTTTTCTCGCAAGAGAAAATTTCAAAAAAGATTTTATCATTTATACTAATGTTACTGAAGAAGTAATCTCTTCCATACTTCTTCAAAATGATTACCAAAATATTGAAAAATTGATATTTTACATGAGCCAAAGTTTAATTGATGTTGAATTCAAATATACTTTGATTAGAAAATATGTGTTCAATCTTGTGAAGGCTATTGATCAGAAATTTTGACATTTGATTTTGGCAAGCACACATAGATAAAAGTCTATTTTCATGCTATCAAGTTTTTACACTCTCATATATATCTTTCAAGAAAACTTGCAAATTGTCTTGCTAAAATTCAGGAACAAGATTTAGTGATCATAACATCACATAAAATCAAGGGATGAGATCTATCGCTACACTTGGATCAACATTCAGAACCAAGCAATCCTTTTGAGAATGGCGAAGATGATTTATCAACACTTTTTTTTATTGAAACTTAAAATATTGAGTTTAGATGAACATCCTTGGTACAAGGACATCATTTATTATTTACAATTTCAAAAAATGTCCTTCCAATATTAAATTTGATCAACACAGGAGGATTCATTTCGAATCCTCTAAATATCAAATATTAGGGTCTTCCCTTTTTTGCTAAAATTTTGATGGAATGTTTTTATGTTGCATATAAGATGCAACATCTAAATAAATTGTTAAAAAAATTCATGGATCAATATACTCAAATATTCATAGTCATAGTCATTCTTCTACAAAATCCATTGCTTTTAATATTTTAAGAATTGGATATTACTTGCCTTGCGTTTTTAGTGATTCATACAAATTCGTGTAGGCTTGTGATGAATGTCAAAAGTGTGTAGGTAGGTAACAATTTTCTACAATGCCTTCACAACCAATTCTTCGTGGTTTTTCTTTTTTAAAGTGGGGATTAGATTCCATCGATCCAATTAATCCACCATCGTCTACTATAAATATTTTTATTCTTACATCAACATATTACTTTACTAAGTGGTAAGAGGTTTTCCCACTAAAAAATGCACAGGATGGGAAACTAATCTCTATTTCAGAATCTAATATTTTCTCTTGTGTTGGTATTTATTTATAAATTATCTACTAGATAATGAAATGGATTTTATTTCTACTAAATTGACTCATTTCCTTAATAAATTTGGGGTGAAGCACTTCACTTCATCCACTTATTATCCACAAGAAAACAAACAAGATTAGTCAGACAATAAAAATTTTGATTAAAATCATAATGAAGATCATAAATGATAAACCTCGTAAATGGAACACACTTCTTATATATGCACTATGGGTTGATAGGACCAGCACCAAGACTAGTACTAGTCATACCATTTTTCATATTTTATATGGCCAAGAAGTTGTCATTCCATTGAATTGGAATTAACTTCCATTATATTATCCATTTAGGGAGAATAAATGAATTCTACAACTATCCAGGTCAAAGAGTAAATTCCCTAATGGCTCTCGAAGAGCAAAGTATTCATGCTCTTGAAAATATGAAAGAGAGGCAGCAAATTGTTAAAAAAATATTTTAACAAGGAAAATCCAACTACTCTCAAATCTGATGAAAAGGTGTTACTCTGGGATTCTTCCCATGTAGATAGAGGTAAGCATACCAAGTTCTAGAAACTTTGATTAGGTTCTTATAAAATCACATATGTCATTGTAATAGTTCTAATTTATTGAAAGATATGGATGGAGAATTATTTTCATACACCAAAATTGGTTCACATTTGAAGCATTATGTTGAACTAGGTTGATTTTGTTGTTAAAATTTTGATGCTTCCTATACATATTTGATTTTTTTGTATATATTTCTTCTATTTTGTTGCTATTTTTTTTAGTTTATCATTTTCAATTTAGTTTCTTTAATTTTTAATTTTGATTCAATATGGATCTTTCAAGATGTCTATTTAATCACTTTAACTACAAAATAAATTTTGAATTTTGTCTTACATTAAGAATATAAAGAACAGAGACAAATGATTCTCCTTTGTTTTGCATCATTACTTTTTTTGTTGTTGCTATTAATACCTTCTTTTTCCCCGCTAAAACATGATGATCAAAGCTCTTTTCCCAATTTCCTACTTTCCCTTTATACCGTTCATAAGTGTTTTGAAAGAGTATACTAGAAAATTCCAAAGAAGTCAAGAAATAAACAAATATGATTTTACATCTAATCCAAAAACTTAGAATTCTATCCAATTGGTGATTTGACTACCTTTTTTTTTCACAAAAAAACACAGCCTTCATTAAAAACGTTTGTAAAGGAGTACAAAATAAGTGGAAGAGACACATAAGTAAGTCCACACATAGTCCTTATTAGAAAAATTGGGAAGAAACAAATAACATGTCGTTGACAGACAATGAACAGTAGAGAAAAAATAGTACTATAGGCCCTGGAAAAACAAAAAGGAGACCAAAAGGAAGGGCGAAGACCAGCCCACAACATGAAAACCAGACAAAAAAGAAACGACCTAGATGATGATATGAAAGTTTCCAAAGAGCCACGTTCAAGCAACGAACCATCTGCAGCATATTTGATAAAGTGGATGAATTCATTAGCCGTCAGAAGGGCCAGTTTCAAGAGGTTGTCTACCATCGAATTTTGTTCATGATATATATGAGAGAAGGATAACTCCCAGAAAAAATCAATCATCATCCCCACACGCTAGAGCCACAAATCCAAATATGCAGAGTGAATAAGGTGAAGACCTTCATCCCAGTCAATGATAACCTTTGAATCCTCGAAGATATGAATCCCATCCAATCCTAATGAATCAACAAACCAAAGGAGAATCCAAAGAGATAACAACTCACCTTTTGTGTTGGATTCAGGGTTGCAGTTCAGCCAAAGATGAAAGCTTCTTTAATCCTCCAATGTTAATATGCCCCAACACCACATAAAATGGATGCCTCTTGAGAATCACTATCGAAAAATCCAACCACTCTTTGAGTAAAAACCATATTCTTTGGCATCCTAACTTTATGTCGGACGTGACCCCCATTGGAGAGATCCCCCCCATTTTCAATGAAAGATTTCAGGACTTTGTTTTCCACTTCTTAGGGGATAAAATGCTTACCTTCAAATATTATAAGATTACGACACCTCCATAACTCCCACAAAATGTAGCAAGGAAAATTTTTCCATCCTGGATATTTTTTACGCCAGAAACAGAAGTAATATGATAGAGAATCCCCTCTCCAAGGATATTTGTCATTTATTATAGCTCCAAAAAAATTCCAAACAGACATACAATAACCGCAGGCCACAAAAATATGGAAGATGCTTTCTTCATTTTGTCCACATAATAAACATCTGCTTGGACTAGACAACCCCCTACGAGTAAGATTATCCCATGAGAGGAGACAAGTTTCTAGTTCCAACCAACAACATATAGTTGTATGGAGAGGAATTTATCAGTTCCAAATCATAAACCACCACACACATATTTCAAGATCATTGATCATCAATAGTTGATCTTCCAACTTTGTCGATATCTTTCCCCCCTGCCATATATCAAAAGACCATCTAATCACATCAGAGCTTGGAACCAAAGTTACCGATCCCCTAATTAAACCACAAACATAAGAAGTCCATTCCAATCCTTTAGATCCATAGAGGCCCAGTTGTGCTGCTGATAACCAACCCTGTATTGAGGATCCAATGGCCGGAAGAGAGGCAATATGATAGAGGGAGAAGAACCCCTTACAATGTAGATGAAAGATGATATCACACGATAGTATGTAAGTAACATGACCTCCAATGATCGGGTCTTCACCAACATGAACATACCTCCCATTACCCGAGGACCATTCCAAACATGAAGAGAAAAGGTTGAAATCACCCAACATACCAGCCCAAATATTTGATATATCTCTTCCTGGCTTCTTGAAACTCCTCACCCATTGAACCGTTGAAGACCTGCAAATATATATTTACCTTTTATTACCTTCAACCAAAAACCGTCACCAGAGATCGCAAGCCAGAGAATTTTAGCCCTTAGAGCCAAAGAAAATAGGTGCAACTTCTTCAAACCCCACCCGCCTATCCCCTCCAGACGGACAATAAACTCCTAGCGGACCAGGTTATATTTAGATTGCTTCACCTCACCAGACTATATAAAGGCCATTATCATCATTCTGAACTTGTTAATAATGTATATTGGAACTTTACATAAAGAGAACCAAAATACCACCATGTTTGAGAGTACAACACAGGAAAGTGTCAAGTGACCACCAATCACCAACCACTGCCAACCCCATTTTTTAATCCTACATTCAAACCTCTGGATGAGCCACCGCTAGTCACAGGAAATGTAAGCATTGGGTTTTAAAAAGAACCCAGATATTTTGTTCCATCCACTAAAGGAAACGGGGGCATCTGCAATAACATTTCCATCTCGACCCTAAACTTCTCAGAAGCCTCGTGTAACAATAATATGGATTTGCTCTTGTTTATGCTTAAGCCCAATACGAGATAGAAATTCTGAACAATAACTTGGATTTTAGACCATTCTAGGATAGATCCATCACCTAGAATAATAATTTCATCTACGAATATGAGATGAGTGACGCGAATATTTTCATAAATCTTGATGCCCTTGATTGAGCCCAACACCTTATCTTTCAAAAGAGATATGCTCAGACCTTTGATTACCAATAGAAATAGAAATGGAGACATAGGGAAACCCCATCTCAACCCTCACTCATCTTGGAAAAACCTTGTCGAAGAACCATTGACTATTACAACAAAGGACACTGAGGTTACACAGCCCATAATCCACTTCATCAATCTGAATGGGAGGTGAATTTAGATCAAAATCATACCAAGGAAACCCCATGATACCTGATCATAATCTCTATTTAAATCAATCTATAAAGCACATGCCTCCATAGTTCGAATGACAACTAGGATTAATTTCATGCTTTGGTAGAAGGTACCTCTAACTCTTCATCTTTTATCATTGATTCAAGGGCTTCCAGGAACATGGTATCCAAGAGAGAACTCTTCTCCTCCATGGATTCGAATACTAGCCCAATAGTTCGAATGGGGGATGATTCAAAAATCTAGACTAGGGGGAATGGTAGGATTGACTTAGAGCATGGTTTCTTCAGTGATGTTTTATATGTACCAGAAATTCCAACAAATTTCCTGTGACATTCACTCCCTATACAGGAGAGGCAAAGAGGGTGACATTCACTCCAGACATGGTAGATATTTCATAAATATCAACAGACCAAGTCATTGCAATTGGGTATGCAGACCACCATGAGAGGATGTAGAAGTTTTCTAACTTCCTACCCACTTCCAATGACAAAGCTCTTCTCTCACATGCTAATTAGGTTTCCAAGATATGACATGAGAGGTTTGGTCACATGAACTAAAAGTACCTCCAAGCACTACATAGAGATGAGATGGTGGAAGGACTTGCACAAATCAAATCATCAACTAGAGCATGCATTGGGTGTGTAGTTAGGAAGCATCTAGAGAAAAGGTATGAGAAGGGGAAGGAAAGGAGAGCCACACAACCACTTGGGTTGGTACACTCAGATCTGATTGGTCCATTGCCCGCTCCATCATATGGTGGATCAAGCTATGTACTTACATTTATAGATTATTACTCTCGATTTTGTTGGGTGTACTTCCTCAAATTGAAGTCTGAGGTGTTTGAACACTTGAATATTTGGAAGGCATTGGTAGAAAATCAAAGTGGGAATAAGATTAAAGTCCTTAGGAATGATAATGGGAATTATTATGTAAATAAGAACCTGTATCACCTTTGTGAGGAGAGTGGCATCCAAATTCAACACTCAACTCCCTACACACCACAACAAAATGGTGTGGCCGAGAGGAAGAATAGATCTCTCAAGTAGATGGCCACTTGCATGATAGAAGAAAGGGACATAAGTCCCAAGATATGGTATGAGGCCATTATTTGTGCTGCACACATACAAAACAGATCCTTCCACAAATAAAAAAAAATTAAATACTACCTACAAGGAATGGTTTGGCCATAAACCAAATGTCTCAAATTTCAGGATTTTTGGAACTAGAGCATGGACTAGAATCCCTTATGAAAAGAGGAAGGCCTTGCAGCCACAAATCAAGGAGTGCATTATGGTTGTGTATGGTGAGGATACTAAAGGCTACAAACTCTTTGATACTTCCACTTGCAAGACATTTGTTGAAACAAGTGTGAAATTCAAAGAAGAGCCAATTCCATATTTCGAGCTTGCACCGGGGGAATGCTCCTCTCCTCAACCATTCGAAGATGTAAGTGATGATACATGCTCTATTTTTACTAATATGTCTGATATAAATATGGCTGAAGATGATATTTATGTATATGACTCACCATCAAGTCCCAATTGGGCTGAAAAAATCATTCAAGATGCAGGAGAATTGGCAGGCAATCCGCATGAGCCTAGGAAGACTAGATCACAAACTAGTAATGCTTCCTTTGCAAGTGATAGTGATATTAATGAGAAATGTTATATGCTGATTGGTTCTAATCCTCAGACATATCAGAACTCTTTTAAATACCCAAGTATAGTAAACATAAATGGAAGAACAATTTCAGTCCCTCCAAGAAAACAAGACATGGGAATTAGTTCCCCTTCCTCCCAATAGGAAGCTTGTCCAATGCAAGTGAGTCTTCCGAAAAAAAATTCCTGCTGATGGTTCAGATCTGAAACATAAGGTAATATTAGTTTCTAAGGTATATTATCAGGTACATGGTGTTGATTACATAGAGACATTTGCACCGGTTGCAAAGATGGACTCCATAAGACTAGTTCTAGCAATGGAAGCTAGTAAGGGTTGGCAAGTTCACCACGTGGAGGTTAAAAGTGCATTATTGCATGGTGAGATACAGGAATATATTTATATCAAGAAACCTGAAGGTTTCCAAGGGAATAATTCATTGGTATGTAGGTTGAAGAAATCATTGTATGGACTCAAGCAAGCCCCCAGGGCTTGGTATGCAAAAATTGATGCTTTTTTGCTCTCTATTGGTTTCACTAGATGCAAATCAGACTCTAATGTGTATTTCCAGAAACATGATGGTATTTTTCAGTTTATTTTTATTTATGTTTATGGCCTTCTCATTACAGGTAGCTTCACCACCTCAATTGGTTCAATTAAGTCATCTTTTCATAGTGAATTTTCCATGACTGACCTAGGATTACTAAGGCAATTTTTGGGCTTGGAAATTGAGAAAAGTGAAAGGGGCATAAAGCTTAGTCAACCATAGTGTTATTTAGTAATTATAAATAAGTTTAACATGTCTGAGTGTAAGGCATCCAATTCTCACTTTCTTTCTGGCATCAAAATGCATTAATTTGGCAATTCTCCATTGGTAGATATTACACTCTACAGGAAACTAGTGGGAAACTTGTTCTATCTCACACACACAAGACTGGATTTGTATTATGTTGTAAGTGTTTTAGAAATAAATATGCACCAGCCACATGAGCTCCATTGGATGGAATAAAAAATAATTCTTCAATATGTCTAGGGTACAAAGAATTTCGGGGTGTACCAATCAGCTAGTTCCTCACTTCAACTATATGGATTTTCTAATTCATATTAGGCTGGAGATCCCACTGACAGGAATTCAACTTCAGTTTTTTCCTTTATTCTTGCTGAAGGTCCCATTTTCTATTCAATTAAGAATAAACACACTATTTCACTTTCATCAGCAGAGGCCGAGTACAGGGCAACAGTCAATGTTGCTACACAATGTGATTGGTTGCAGGGAATTCTTCAGGAATTTGGTGTCACAATTGATTCTCCAACCAACATTTGGGTGAACAATAAAAGTTCCATAAAAATATATACTAATCCAATTCAGAGGAATAGGATAAAGCACATTGATATCCATATGCACTACATCTTGGACTTAGTGCATGCCATGGTGATTTCACTGCAGTATTGCCCATCCACCAAGAAAAATATCGACATTTTCACCAAGGGTTTCACAGAGAAGACCTTCACTTACCTGAGATATTTTCTAGGGGTGAGTGAAGGATGGTGATTTTCTGTTATTTGTTGCAGGTTTCAGCCCCATGTCCATTCTTGAGGGAAGGTTTTTTCCCATGTGGTTTTCCTTCTTTTCCTTGGTTTATATGGGCAAATAAAATTTCTAAATTATGTAATTGAGGTGACTTGAGCCATTGTTTCCAAGGCCTCCATCATTTTATGAGATGTACTTATTTTTTGGATTAATGGAGGGTGTTATAATAGTAATCCAACTCATTATTACCTTAGTTACACTACTTAGTCAATTTTATTGCATTTTCGCATTGATACACTATGTGGTGGAGTAGGGATGCTTAGTTGGACAAATGCCAAGTCAAATTGGGGCATTCACACCCACATGAGCACTCCAGCTTAGTAAACCAGCCACATTTTCATCCTCATCATTGCTGGTGCACTCTCATTCATTGAATGTGGATGACTTGGTTGACTAGGAGCGCTAGAGGTGGATTTTGTCCATTTTTTGTTTGATTTGGTGCATTTAATGCCACATTGAGACTCTAAACCACCCATATTTCCACACACATGCATGCCAAGGTGTAATCATTTCCCCACATCATATCAGCCATGTTCAGTTAGAAATTTGTGGATGTTTGGGATGATTTGGAGAGTGATTGGCCCACCTAGGGGGGATTGATGCCAATTTGGAAATTTTGACTTGTACACTCACATTGGGCTTCCAAAGCCTCAAAAAACATTCCAAATGTATTATAAACCTGATAATAACATGTTTTTATATAAGAGAGTTAAAAATAACCTAGTTATGTTCACATTTGTGTGTATAATTTGCTTCTGAATTAATGGTTTTTGTTGGTTTTTTGCACCAAATTTGATTTGTAAGTTTCTCTAATGCTCCTATATTCTCCTGTGGTTTGAATTTCTCATAATAAACAATCATCAGTATGATAATACTAATCCTATCATATCAGTATATGAATTCTAAAATGATCACAACAATCAATCATCAATCACTAATGTAACAACACTGAAACTATCTCAACAAGCATAACAACATCTATAAATACTGAAAATATCATCTCAGCATCATCAGTCAAGCATCTCAGTTGTAATTACTATAATAATACTGAAACCATCATCTCATCAATCATCAGCACGGAAATGCTAAACCAACCATCTCAATTGTCATTAGTATAACAATATTGAACCAAACATATCAGTCATCAGTACAACAATATTGAACCAATCATCCCAACAATCATCAGTGTAACAATGTTGAATCAAACATCTCAACAATCATCAGCATAACAATGTCGAATCAAAAATATTAGTAGTCATCAGTATAACAATACCAAACTAAACATATCAATAGTCATCAATATAACAATACTGAAGCAATCATCAGTATAACACTACTGAAAGAAAAAATATCAAAAATCAACAGTATATAAATACTGTAACAACCATCCCACCCTCCAACTATCTCGAAGCAGCATCATGGTGAGTTCTCTGGTAGATCCATCTAGGCATTTTTTCTAACTTACTAACCCTTTTGGGCCAACAAGCCTAGTTAGATAGATGGATCTTCCTAGGGACCAACAAGCCTTGTCCTAGATTACAAATCCACTTGGGTTAAACTAATCTAGCCAAACATACTAATACCCCCAGTATCAACATGCCTCTTCTAACTAACCATTTTGGGCTAACAGTCCTAGCTAGACTTACACTACTCTAGCCTGAGCTACTCACCACTACATCCTTCATCCATCTACCATCACTCCCTCTTTCAAGAGAGGTCCCTTTGGATTACACCAAGCTTCTCTCAAAAGTATTCAAACTTTACATGATCGAGAGGCTTAGTTAATAAATATGCTACTTGTTCCTTTTTAGGAACATATTTGAGCTTTACAACTCCTTTCTTAACCATGTCCCGCATGAAGTGATATCTTACTTCCATATGTTTTGACTTATCACGAAATACTGTATTTTTTTCATTTTAATAAAACTCTGATTATCACAAAGGATATTAGTAACATCTATCTATGCATCAAATAAACCTACCAACATATTTTGAATCCATACTTCTTCGCTACAAGTTGAACAAGCCGCAAAGTATTCTGCTTCTACTGTGCTAAGTGCAGTGAAGGTCTACTTTCTACTAAACCATGGGATCATGCCTGATCCCAAACTAAAACAACATCCTGAGGTGCTCTTTCTATCTTTAGCACTTCCTTCCCAATCTAAGTCCATGAACCCATATAGTATGATCTCACCATCTGATGCATATCTAAGCCCATAATCTAAAGTTCTCTTTAGATACCTCATCAAATGTTTTGCTCCTATTAGGTGAATATGTTTGGGATTCACCATGTACTAACTTAGTGTGTTTACAACAAAACATATATCTGGTCTTGTATTGGTTAAGTACATCAGCGAACCAATAACCTTCCTATACAAGGTGACATCTACAGTTTCTAAAGTATCACCATTCAATAATTTTAAATTTGTTGTCATCGGAGTAGTCATAGCCTTGCAATATAGAATTCCAAACCTCTTTAGAATTTACACTATATATTTTCCTTGGTTCAGGAAAATCTCATCTAGATATTTGTATACTTCAAGACCTAGAAAGTAATGCATCATTCCAAGGTATTTCATCTCAAGTTCTGCAGCAAGATTCTTCTTGCATTTGTTGATGAGCTTATCTTCTCCTATCAAGAATAAGTCATCCACATATAGTAGTAGTATCATAATCCCATCATCCTCAAACTTATAGTATAGGTTAGAATCTTCCTTACTTTTTGTAAATCCTAAAGTCATTAGGAATCCATCAATTCTTCCATGCCATGCTTTCGGTGCTTGTTTTATCCCATACAATGCTTTCTAAATTTTACATACATAAGTTACCCGATCATCAGTCTCGAAACCTTGCAGTTGTTCAATATAAAATTCTTCTTCTATCAAGCCATTTAGAAAGGATGTCTTTACATCCATCTAATGTAAATTCTGCTTCTTGTTGGATGCTAAGGAAAGGATAGTTCTAATTGAATTGTACCTAGCTACTGGAACAAAGGCCTTTTCATAGTCAATTCCTTCCTTTTGGGAGAACCCTCTAGCTATGAATCTTTCCTTGTACTTTTCTATACTACCATCTGCGGAATGATTTTTTTTGAAGATCCATTTCGAGGATACCACTGACTTGTCTTTCGGTCTTGGTACTATTTCCCACACATCATTCTTTATTATGGATTGGTATTCCTCATCCATTGCATCAACCCATTCCTTCTACTTTGTTGCTTCTTCAAAACATGTTGGTTATTTATTAACTAGATCACTCATTAAATCCATATAATTGGGGTATGAATTTGGCTTCTTCCTTTCTCTAATGGTTCCTTCTGGGGAACCATGCCTTTTTGCTTCTTCAATTATAACACAAGCCCAGACAAGATTTCTCTTTCGAGAAATCATTTCACTGGGTAATTCTTCTGGTAACTGAGGTTCAATCATATCATGATCCTCAGGTATCTGACTTTCTTCTTCATTCCTAAATGGTTTAGGACTTTCTATAGCTTTGGGGGTTTCATGTTCCTATTCATCTTCCTTATCTTTCTTTGGCTTTCTGAAGGCTATATCTTCGTTAAATGTGACATCTCTACTAAGTTCAATTTAATGGTATCCTGGGATATAGATTCGATAAGATTTTGACTGCTCATTATATCCTACAAACAATCCCTTCTTTCCTGAAGCATCTATCTTTGTTATTTTCTCCTTGGGAATATGAATGTATACAGGAAAACCAAATATCTTTAGGTGACTTACCTCAATATTTTCTCCAAAAAAACATTTCTTCTGGAGTTTTGTTCCCAAGGGAACTGTGGCAGACTCTATTCTATACATTTAATTTTGTATTGGTTTCTTCTTCCCACAGGTACATTGGTAGATATTGATCATGTATCATGGCTTTCACAACTTCCATGATAGATCTATTATTTCTTTCAGCCGCACCATTTTGTTGAGGATTATAGGGAATGGTGAGCTCCCTCTCAATCCCAGCTTCCTTACATAAATCATTGAATTCATTTGATGTGAACTCTCCTCTATTATATGACCTCAAAATATTTATTTTCCTTTCAGAGAGATTCTCTACTAGGGCCTTAAATTATTTAAAACTTTCAAAAACTTCATCCTTATTTTTCAAGAAATATATCCAAGTATTGCAGGAGTAGTCATCAATAAAAGAAGCATACTAAACATACCCTCTTAATGAAGTTGTTTGGATTGGACCCCATATATCTGAATGGATAATATCTAAGATCCCTTTTTCTTTGTTGTCACTTTTCAGATAGGGATTCTTAGTATTATTTTCTTGTGCACATTCTTTGAATACTCCTTCATGTCCTATCTGAATTTCTGGTATACTTGTCACAACCTTGCTTACAATTGGTATAGGTTTGTAATGAATATGAGAAATCCTTCTGTGCCTTAGCTCACATGGGTTTATGGTACCAGTTGCTAATGTTGAATCTACACGTCTCTTCAATTTATAGAGTCCTCCTTCTTCAACTCCAATTTCTACTACATCATCTATGGTTTTTCCTTTTGACCACATGAGGACTTTTCCATCTATAAATGAAAATCTAAAGGCTCTCTTGTGTAAAGTTGAAATAGACAGGAGGTTATTCTTTAGTCTAGGGAAATATAGGGCATCTTTCATCTTCATGGAATTTCCAGAGTCCAAATTATAGGATTCTTCTCCAATTCCTTTGATGGGATATTGGGAATCATCTCCAAGCATTACTGTGTGGTGATTCCTTTTGTACAAGGCATGATAGTGAGTCCTTGTAAGCTATCATGTGCTTGGATGCACCACTGTCTACTAACCAGGTGTCATTTCCTAGTGATACTGATCCTGTTAGAGCAGAGATCAGTACATATTCTTCACTAGAGTCTTCATCCTTCTTTGCTTCCTCTTCAACTTCTTGATCACTATCTTCAGCAACATGAGATTGGAATCTTTTCATCTTTTTGACTATTTCTGCTTTCATGGGACGGTTGATAGCAATGTGTTCCAATTTGTGACAAGTGAAGCATTCATAATTTGAGAAGTCTTTCTTGGTCCTTTTGAACCCTTGAGTCTTATGAAGATGATCACGACTCTTCCTTTTTTTCTTTCCTTTGAGATTTCAAGGCTTGATAGTCATTGTCATTTAGCTTAACTTCTCTAGCTGATATTCTTTCTTCTTCTTGGATACATTCTTCCCACAACTTTCTGAATCTAGTTAGTTTCTTTCTTGAACATATTCCTCAGATAAAAGCTTCCAAATATCTTGGAATACCATTTAAGGTGATCATCACAATTTATGCTTCCTCTACTGTCTCGCAAATGGCTTCTAGCTGATCCTTGATTTGAGATACTCTTGAAAAATAGGATTGCATGGTCTCTAATTTTTTAGTCCTTACACTTTTCAGGTGATTCCTCAGGGTCATCTTCATGTTGATGTTTCTTCCTTCAAATAGACTGGAAAGAGCATCGAAAAATTCTTTTGCATTTTATCTTGATGATACTTGAGGTATAAAGTTATCCTTTATGGAGTCAACTATGATCCTTTTGGCTATGATCATATCCTTCTTATGCTTGGGATTAGCCTCCTCTTCTTCTCATTCTTTCACTTCCTCCTTCACAAATTTCTCTAGATAATTCTCTTGTAGGATGAGCATTATCATATACTTCTATGCTCTAAATTTTTCAGCACCTTCAAGATTTTGATCTAGCTTGGTGTCCTTTGTAATCTTTAATAGAATGAGAACTTCAAATGTAACAAGGAGGAAGAGTACTTAAAGAAAATAGTTCCTGGATGACCTCCTTCTAGTTGACCTAGGTTTTGATGTAGAAAACAAAATTTCTTAGATGGAAACCCTAGTAGGTTTGAGAGGTGGAAAATATGTGCCTCCCTAGGGTGAGGTAGACTATATGTTTCTTTTTCTGAGATTGATGATGGAGTCTCAAAAAAATTGAAATCCTAGTTTGTCTAGGTAGCAATAACTAGTCAAAAACTGGAACTTATTGGATTGGATATGCTTTCACAGAAATATGTGCTCTTCAAGGGAGAGTTGAGGGAGCCCTATTTTTTGGATGATCTATCGAGGGATTTGTTCAGAATGAAAAAAAAACTATTTGTGCAGTTATTACTTTCAGGGTGGCTCTGATACCATGTTAATTTTTATCAATTTTCTTAGATGATATATTAAAACAAATTTTCACTAGAATATCGCTGAAAGAATAACATGCACAAGAAACATAAGAACACAAGAAAACAAGAACAAAAATATTTTCCTCGAGGAAACCACAAGGAAGAAAACCCCACAAAACTTCCTCAGTATATATCCCAACCATAGCAGTGTAAAACCCAGACAACTGCTTCTAGCTTCTTTTTTCCACTCTAGTTATTCTCTCTCTTGCAAAAAAAATCGAGTGAGTGAGTACAAATGAAAGGGAGCACCTCCCTATTTATATTCTTCTATTAAATTGACCTCTAACTTAGTGGGGCTGAATTCCCTAACTAAATGGTCTGAATTGTCCAACTCGACACCACAAATAGAATTTACTATATTGACACTTGGGTACTATTGACCCGACTTACGTCTGGAGGTTTACATTGTATCTTTCAATGAATCTAACAAGACCAAAATCATCTCTAGAAGGAGGAAGACAATACATCTAGAATATATTCCGAATTTACAATATTTTACTTTCTAGTTTATTGTTATTTATAGGTGAAGAGGTCCATACTATTCATCCTCAGAATTTGGCCCCCATTTGGATTCTTTAGCTCTTTGCATGGACCCGTGGATCCCAATATCGTGTCTATGTAGTATCCATACCCATTTCTTCAATAGTCACACCACTACACATGTTAATAGAATTATTCATGTGTAGTTATATTTGTTGCGTAGTTGTGTAGCAGTGAGCGATTTTTACATGTGACAACACCTTTGTCTATTTATTTTTCATGCGGTTGTAAATTTGATTTTCTCTATACTTGTTTTACTCAATTTTACAACCCCAATAACTATTCACTAATGAAATATATATTATTAACTTGCAATAGTTTGATTATTCTATATTAATTAGCTCACATAACCTAATATTAGGGAGTAAAAGGGTCTTCCTTCACAATCTACCTAGGTAATCAAACTTGAGTCTTTCAACGGGCCTCATTATGCGATAGTATTCAAGAGATATTGTGTTTTTTCTTACTTTGCATATTTAATTAAAGTAGTGTAAATCCACTTTTTCACACAATGAAACACCTAAAGACTCTCCTCTCTTGAGGTATTCTCTTCACCTTGCACTTCATGTGAGCTAGATGAATTAGAAAAGGGGGAGAAGTGTCAAATACCTCCATCGTACACAATTTATTAGCATATTGTTTTACAATCACCATTATCATATTTAAAGTTGAAGTTAAATATCCATTTGTATTTACTTTATCCTCTTTATTTAATTTAAAAAATCAATTTTCTTACCTCACATGTGTTTGCATCACTAACACACACTAAGGGACCTAAAAGCTCTTCCAAGTCAAGTATGCTCTTCACCTCACATTTCTTACAATCTTGGTGAATCAGAAAGGAGGGGAATTGTGAACTACCTCCCTTACACACATTAACCATATTTATCCCTTAAAATCAACACTTATAATTTCTAACCAACTAAAATCCTCAACGGGAGGTCTGAAAACAATAATTTTGTTTGGTAGGATTGTGTGGGATAGGAATCCAAACAATGCCCACCAATATAGTTTCAATAGAAATTTTTGAAACATAACATTTTAAATTATAGGGTTTTATGAAAATAATTCTTGTGAAATTCTTGATTCATAGCAAGATATAGAAGCTAAGATAATCCTCACAACTAAAAAATTTGACAAAACATGAAGAAAACGGTGTAAAAGAGAAACATTAACACATAGATATGGTGCCAATAAATGAGTTTTCTATTACTATCCCACATGTAAATATGTATGGAACATGATTATAATACAATAGGATAAAATTGTTATCCTTTGGAGGAAAATTGGTGGCATACATGTGGCAGGATTAGATTGGACCTCAAACCCCACTAGGTGGACCAATGAGCTCCCAAACCACATCAAACGATCACGAATGGCCATGTGAACTCAGGTGAAGCATGGTAACTCATAAATAATGTTAGTATAGGCATTCTGGAGTTCATGGGTGAGTGGGAGTGTCTCTAGGAATAATTTAATGGTCCACAAGAGCCAAAAACACTCAAATACAATGCATGGGTGCCTCTGGTCAAACCAATTCCCTATTTTAAGGAATGGGAGAGTCCCAAGAGACAAATTTTTTGTTAATGAGGGATCTCATTCTCTTGAATTATCAAAATTTTGGAATTGGGTGTGATTAATGGTCCAAAATCCCCAATTACCTTAGGAAGTCAACATAACCAAAGTCTAGACTATGTAACATAAGTGAAAAACAAGTAAAGGTATGTCCTAGGTGATATGTGATCATGGTACTAGGTGGTATGATGTTCTAAAAACACCCCTTAAGCCTAAATTAGTGTAACCACATAAAAAATTGAGGCCTTGGAAACTGAGGTTCAAGTCACCTCTCACAAAAAAATATTTGTCCATATAACCAAGGTAAGAAGAAAAACCACATGGGAACAAAACCTCTCCTATAAAATGGACATGGAGAAAAATATGAAAGTGAATATCAGTCATCACCATGTGTCACCCATTCCAAGGAGTGACCTCATATAGGTGAATGTCTTCTCTATGAAGTTCTTGGTGAATATGTTAACAGTTTTCTCTACATATGGGTAATACTGCAATGATATCACCCGCTCATGCACCAAGATGCTGATGTAGTGCATGTGAATATCAATGTTATTGGTCCTTTATCTCTATACTGGATATGTGGAAATATTTATTTCACTTTGATTGTCACACCAAATGACAGTGAGTGAATCAAATGCAAAACCAAGTTCTCCAAGAATGCATTGCAACTACACACATTGGGTAGTTGCATTCACTGCTCCTCTGTACTCGGCCTCGGATGATGAAATGGATATAGTTTGTTGTTTCTTACTTGAAAAACATATGGAACCATGTGAAATCATGAATAAATAACATAAATTTTATTTTTTGTCAGTGTAATATCTGTCCCAATTAGAATCAATAAATCCAACTACTTCTAGTGGAGAACTAGCAACATAGTGTATCCCGAAGTGTTTGGTTCCTTGTGCATAATGCAAGATAATTTTAGTATCCTTCCAATGGATCTCATGAGGTTCCTTCATATACCTTTAAAAAACACCTACTACATAAGCCAAATTATATCGAGAGTGTGTGAGATACAACAAGCTCCCAACTAGTTTCCTATACAACAAGCTGTCCACCAATGGAGATGAACCAAACACACCTAGTTTTAATCCCAAAAGGAGGGGACACTTGGATGCCTTAAATTTCAGAAATTTTGAACTTAAATAATGGGTATAAAGAATACTTTTATTTCCTGACCTTAATACTTTAATCCTATTTCTCAATCTCCAAGCCAAGAAATTGTTTCAACAATCCAAGGTAAGTCATTGAAAACACATTGCACAATGAAGACTTAATTGAACCTATACCAGAAATGAAAATTCCAATGATAAAAATATAATGAACATACAATAATATGATCTGAATAGATTCATATGAATTCTTCAAATACACATTATTATCATATTTTCATCTTTCAAATCCTTGTGAGAGAACAAAGTTGTCCATTTTGGCATACCAAGCCCTGGGGGCTTGCTTGAGACCATAGAGATACTTATTCAACCTAAAAAAAAGTGAAGGATAATGAATGAAACATTCATTCTTATTCATATAAATATAATCATGAATTTAACCATTAATAAAATCACTTCTCGCATCCATATGGTGCACCTCCCATCCCTTAGATGTAGCAATGGCCAAAATTATCCTAATAGAGTCCATCTTTGCAACTGGTGCAAATGTATCTGTATAGTCCACTCCATGGAATTGAGAGAATCCTTTGGAAACAAAAATGTAATTATACTTTATATATGAACTATAATCATCCATCTTGGTCCTATAAACCCACTTACATTGCACTAGCTTCCTCCTGGAAGGTAGAGGAACCAACTCCCAAGTTTTATTGTCTTGCAAAGACTTCAACTCTTCTTGCATGGTTGTTTTGTATATTAGATACTGTGATTCTTATCCAACCATCATAAAACAAATCTATATAATTAAAATCACGAGTGGAGAAAACATTGTGAAACTAAGATCTAGGCTTCCTAAAGTCTAGTGGATCTCCAATAAGATCACCAGCTGCTTGTATGGTTTTCTCAACCCATTTTGGCCTTATGGGTCAGTCATGATATGCATGAATGTTATAATATTCATATTACATATAAGAATCATAAAAATCATATATATACTCATTACTTACATCATCATTGAGTGGAGGGTGTGAGCAATCCCCCTTGACTAGTTCGATCTCTTGCATGGGCTCTTCTTCAAACTGTAAACTTTTCTCAATGAAAATTTTATGAGATGAGGGATCAAATAGATTTTATCCATTTGCATGTTTTTCATATCCAACCATTATTTACTCCTTTATTTGATGTTGCAAGTCCTTTCTCTTCTCGATAGGAATTCTAGCCAAGCCTTTGAGCCAAAAACCCTAAAATTAGAAACATTGGGCTTGTGACCTCTCCAAGTCTCAAATGGAGTTTTATATTCCAATGCCTTATTGGAACTATGTTATAAATATATTTAGCACAATATTATGTCTTTAGTACACATATTAGGAATTAAATACTTATCCTCCAACATGCATGTGCTCATTTCCTTCGATGTTCTATTCTTGCACTTTGCCACACCATTTTGATGTGGTGTGTAAGGCACAAAATGTCATATGTGAAGGCCATTTTAATCACATATAAGCTTCCCACAATTTTCCAAGTTAGGATTAAGGGGGGGGTGTTAGGATTTATAATCCTCCCTTGTCCATACTTAGTCTATTATATTATATTTTCCTAAATTTGGAGTCATTAGTTGATATTGGGTACACTAGTACCATTGGGTCCACTTGGACTATTGGTGCCACTAGTACCAAACAATAGATTGTTGGGAACACATATAGAGGTTAATTACAACTGAATGCATTGTTTATGCATCATTTTATGTGCCTCTGAGACCAATCCCTACAATTTAGGAGCCAATCACAGTGCCACCACCAACCTCCTTTAGTTGTTGGTAGTTGGTAACTAGTTAAGATAAGTTATGCTCCAATTGCATTCAGTTAGATGTCCTCCAGTTTAGTTAGCGCTAGTCTTGCATGGATGCATGGGGTTAGGTGCCTATTATCACCTACCTCATCAGTTTAACTAGTTTAATTGGTTGAGAGATTGAATTAGACATTTGGAGTTAGACTAATTACCTCCGATAGTGTCTATTTAGACACTTCTAGTTAGCCAGTCAATTAGATTGAGTTGGTATATTCGAATCATATACACATGATTTGAATTCTCATTTATGTAACAATATTGTATACTGTTGGTATTAATGGAGATAATACTGTAATTTTACTAAGAAATACTTATCAATTTTCTATGAAATTTGTCTTGTTCTATGTGTATTTTTTATTCCATTCTACTGCACAATAATATAATTCAATTGCACTCATTTCATGTATATCAATGACACAATAATTGAAACAAGCAAGAGTGCAAGTAATGTTGGATATGGATCAATCAACCCTCTCAAGGATCAATTTGGGAATCCCTATGTGGTACCTAACACCACCCTACCCAGAGATGACCTTGGAACCCCCAAATAACTATGAAATGGTATTTGTTAGATGGGTTACTCCCCAGGGTTCACACCCTGAACCATCAACACTTCTTATTAAGCCATCAAAATCCATAATAAAAAATACTAACTAGGGCATAAATGAACCCAAGTTTAAATTCCCCACCACAAACAACCAAGTCCCCACAACATAATTTGAGCTCAAAATCTGATGGAAGCCATGTTTGAACTTTAACAGGAACGTGTCTGTTATTTGACAACAATGTTTTTTTTTGTCATTGGTGGGAATTCATCAGATATTCGACTCCCTTTTGAACCTCGTTGACATTTCAAGCGAGTATGAAGCTAATGTGGGGAAGTCTTTCATCCCTGAGTCATTGAATTTGAGACGGAGCAGTTGTCGAATTTTTGACGTCTTCGTGTTGAATTTGAGATGAAGCTGTTGTTGAATATCTGCCTTCTCCTTGTTGAATTTGAGAGGACTATGTTGTTATATTTCTGACTTTTCCTCATCGAATTTGAGACAACTCCGTTGTCGAATGTCTGACGAATATAACATCAATCTTGCACCCATCAACCGTCACTTCAATTACCTCTTTGTTGGATTCCATGTCATGAGACTCGAAAATCCGATGGTCTATAGGTGCCCGACAATTCAGAAATGCGATGGCCTAGGGATGGCCTCAGCGTCAGAAATCTGACGGCCTGTAGATGTTTAAAAAAAATAGTGTGCTTCAAACCACGAGAAAATGCAAAACGAATGTGCGTAAGAGTGGCGAGAGCAGGGGGTAAGGCATATACTTTGATATTAAAGGTGAAGCAAACCAATTATATCACAAAAGTCATCAAACTTCGTATATTTTGCATTCAGAACTCCCACCTACAAATAATCTCATAATCACTATAATACCTGAAACAAAACAAATTCAGATGAATTCTTAGTCTATAAGCATAAAATTATTGAATCTTCAATTGACCTTGACAAAATCAGTCTTGCAAATTCGGTCTAGAGGTCTAAATTTCATTAAAAGGTGATTTCCATGGCCACATGACTGAACATGAGCATGCTTTTAAATCCAACCGATAGATTGTCTTCCACTCACCCCCTACAATTGGGAAATTGCAAATCGATATCTTGATCAAGAACATTCTTCTTCCGAATGGAATTATGATGCAAAGAAGTGTTTGGAACTACCCCAACTTCATTTTCTTTAGTCACAAATGTAGAAGCACATGATCTTTGACATTAGGAACATAATTTTCATGAATGTTTTCAAAATCTTTTTCACCCTTCAAATTTTCTTTATAGTTTGAAACCTAAATGCTTTATTAAGTGTTTCCATGTTTAAAATATTCAAAATTGCTGACAATGTTATCTATCAGTGTATTTCTACGATCTAAGAACTCACTTTCAGGCACTAATCTAGAACCTCTAATTTCTTTTTTGATTAACAGAAGGATATGTGGGAACAGTTACTGTTTGTAAACCCTTCCCTAAAAGAATTTTTCATGTAAGATCTACATTTACAAGTGATTTTTGTCCTCCATCAATATAAATCACCCTATTTAGTCTTCTTACTTTCCAATAACCTAGCTTCCACTCCCAAAACTATCCTCTATTATCCCCTTTGTTGCTAGGTTCATTATGCCACTCATAGAAGTGACGCTTCCAAATATGCTTCCAAAACATTGCATGTAAGTGGTTGCAAAATATAAGTAGAGATAGAATGCTTCACAAATAGAATTTCAAAGTGTTCACTAGTATCTATAGATGCAGTGAATGGCATTGGAAAGTGTACAAAAACTATCTTAGACATAGAATCCTTTGATTCACCATCCGATTGTCCAAGTTATAAGTCCACTTTCTAAATTCTATCATTGTTTGGATGTCCAAACAAGTTTGCAGGCCCATGGAGTATGATACTCAGTGTCAACTTTCTCATATTGGTCTTTTCATCTATGTCCATGTTTTTTTATTTCCCAAAATTGTTTTTTTGATGCACATACCTCTCCAAAAAGAACCCAAAACTGAAGGTGCAGATGTTTAGGGATTCCAAGAGGTCTAAACAAGCGTATAATCATCCCTAGTTGCACCATAGTTTCTAGTGAATACTAATTATTATTGTAGGAAGACATCACCTATCTTTGAAGACATCCCTAGTTGAATACATCACCAGAATTTGAGGATATGAAAAACATTTTAGATTCATCCTACATGCAGTCATCATACCACAGAAAATTGTAATATCCATCCTTGTTCCTGACCTTACAAACGTAAACATAACCATTTACAAATATGGGAATATTATGAGAAACAAATATGGGAGTTTCCTATAGAATTATCCTTAAAACCAAGTTTTATATGGGTTGAATATTTCAAAGAGAAGTATACTCCATTTTGTCGCAACACTAGTATGCCTATATGTCACAACCTTTGTTTGGATTGAAACTATAATGACAAGGATGCCAAAATGAATAAGTGTGTCATGATAAAATGATTTCACATAATATACTCATTAGAAAATCATAATTGTTTTCACCATCACCATAATAGCCATGGAGACTGTAAGAAAAGGGGTCCATAAAGGAAAATGTTGAATACTTTAGAGAATTTATGGAGACATGTAAGAAACCTAGCCAAACCTACAAAAGTATATCTTCCTCATCTACAACAGGAATGCATGATGATTACATTCCCTTACTTCCAACTTTTACCCAAGGATTGTTCAAGCGATGAAAGGTGGACTTTGTTGGTACATTCAAACATATACATAGAAAAGGGAGGTGTATATATATCATTATGCCACAAATTAGTTGACAAAGTAGGTAGAATCTCAAGCAATTCCAAACAATTAGTGGCTTGAAACAAGAATTGAGTAAAAATATGACAAGTAGAGGATAAATTATCTTTTGATTCTTTTTATAATAATTACTATTAACAGTAAATATTTTTTACTTTTAACAGTAGAGATGATCAACAATTACTAATTTACTAGTCTTTAACTTAAGATGATAAAATATGTTTCAAGTCTTTAAACAATAGTGAGCAGGAAATAAGCCATCTCTCCCGAATCTGGGCACACTTTAAGTAGTTTTGAGAATTTTGTGATAAGTTTGAAGACTAGAACAAAATCAATCCTTTGTCCCTAGGAATAATCCCCTTTTTAAAGCATAAGTAGAGTAAAATTTTGGGTATATTTGAGGCTTCTTATAGGGGCAACCATGATCTAGTTATGGGAAAGTGGAATAAGGTTCTTTATTCATATTTTATGTATTTGTAGCTATCCTATATGGTCAAACCTAGAAGGAGAATATAAAATATGATTCATGTAGTAGTCAATAAAATTTTTTGGTAAGTTATGGGATATAATGTGGGTTAAAAGCACCCTAAAACTCAATCCTAGGAATGCCTTAGTAGCAAATAAGCCTATCCATGATCCATAATTTAAAAAAAGGATTTTTGTCCACTTATGTTGATGAATGATTATATGCCTATTTTTACCTAAAACAAACTTTTGAAGTAATCCCAGTTTCATTTTAGGAACAAATTTATGGTAAAGAAACAATTTAGGGCTTGTTTTATGGATGAGAAGTAGTTCTAGGAAAGGTTCAAGATAGGTGATGTCTTCCTACAATAATAATTAGTATTCACTAGAAAATATGGTGCAACTAGGGATGATTATATGCTTGTTTAGACCTCTTGGAATCCCTAAACATCTACACCTTCAGTTTTGGGTTCTTTTTGGAGAGGTATGTGCATCAAAAAAACAATTTTGGGCAATAAAGAAACATGGACATAGATGAAACGACCAATATGAGAAATTTATAGGAATTATTGAGTGGTATTATCCCTATACCTTGAGTTTGGGAATGTATTAATCCCATAGGAAATATTAATATCTTAGCTAGTTATGAACAAGAAAAACAAAACAAGGTTTTGGTGTGTTCTGGAAAACCTCATAGTTGCATAAGAAACCCTAGAACAACATTTTGGGTAATTATGTGGACAAGACAACCATAAAAGCTCCACCATTGGTCATTTTCCCCCCAAATCAATAGATTCTTTACAATTATGGGCAATCATAATTACCAAACAAAGGTCTTTAACTAAGAGTGTAGACTAGTAAAGGAAGTCTATGTGAGAATTTGTGAAAACTACATGAACTAAAACTTTTTTTGTCTAGAAAATAATGCAACATGTACTTTGTGGAAATTATAAATGAAAAATAATAAACAAACAATTGTCTTGTCTAAGAGATAATGGAACTTGGATTTAAGATAAATCTTGAATTTCTTGAAGATCCTAAGATAAATCTAGACTTTCTTGAATATGGTAGGAATTGGCTCTCAAAACCTAACTATCATTGGATGTTAGTAAGCTCTTCATTATTATCCTTAATTGACCCCATTTAATAAGACACTAGACTCCAATCCCTTCATCACCATTATCTTTTACTTTCTTGAAAAACTTGGTTTTCTAGGGTTACTCTTCAAATTCATCGAGAGCATCATTACTAAACCCTACTAATCCTATTTAGGGACTCCTTTGACCTAGAGAATAGATAGCTTAAATAGCAGAAGAGGGTTAGGTGTGGCGAAATTGACCTCCTTGTTAGTTATCCATAATCCATCATTGGTTTTAGGGCTCTCAATCTCAAGATGTTGGTTTGTGTGGTACCATTTTGGCACCATTGTTGAGGATAAAGCCCATTTCCCATATATGTAGTCTTGCTACGTATGACACCTGTGAGTACAGAATTTTGAAAATCCTTTGCTCATATGGTGACTCCATGAACGGAAAAATACCTTTTCCTTGAATATTTTCAAGACTTGGGAAACAAGAAACAATGTGAAGGAAATTGAAGATTCACCTTGGCCACACCACGGTTTGGAAAAAGTGTGAAAACTATGTGTGTATTTCAGATTTCATTTTTAGGGTTGAGGACTAGAAGAAATATGGAATCTTTGGAGTTCCATGAGGTTTATCCTTCTCTTGATGTTATGGAAATTCCAAGGTATACATCATGGATCTCAGTCATTTCGAACTATGAGAAACCTTAATCCATATATTTGACAATAAAAACCTTAATGCACAAGAGAGAGATGCGCTTTCATGAGAGAGACCCTAGACATAAGAAACATGAACCAAAAATTCTTCACTTCAACCTCCTCAAGAAATTCACTTTATCTCTTCTTGTACCCCTTTAAACTTGTGCATGAGAGATCATAAGAAATATGGATGATTTATGTTAAAATTAGAATTTCTAACTTATATTTATGTTAAAATTAGAAGTTATGGCTGACATGCCATATTAAAAAATGATTTTCTTATAAACGTATTTACTTGGGGTCGAATTATCATATTGCTATGAATATTCATTAAGTAGGATTGACCCTTACTTAGTTTAACAATATTTTTTAGGGGTGTATTTACCCTTTTTTAGGGCATTCTTCCATGCATATTAAGGGTACTTTAAACCTTCTTCCATGAATCATGCATCTTTCTTACTTTTATAGAGGGGTGTATTTACCACTTTAGGGGATTCTCTAAGAAACCATTTGTGTACAAATCAAAGTGGACATGTGGATAAAACAACATGTTATATTATCTTGTTAGATCCATGATTAACAACTATTATCCTGCTATCATCCATTTCCAACTATCATTTTTCTCAGTCATATTCCCACATTCTGAGCTATAATTTCCTAAGCATCAATAGTCACGCATACATAAAAATATATACAAACAGACTTCTATGCACATAAAAAACCTTTTATGATTGGAATACAATACTAACCAAGACAGATTGATGCAATAATATCATTTCAAATTTTTAGTTATACTCATTTTCTAACAAAATTCCCAAACCATGGTATGGTCCTATTGATGCCTGGAAAATCCCGGGTACCAATGGCGGGGATTCTCCCCAATAACCGTTCCCAATTATATCATTTATCATTTGGTGTGGGGAATCCATCTGGTTAGCAGCCCATATACTGTAGAATTAAATGAAGGTTTAAATCTATTTTACCGGTTGCAGCCCGATCCACCATTTATGGGTGTTTTATGTTTTATAAATGATATGCAAGTGCCTAGACTAAATGCAAGTGAACATGGAACAAAGACCTCACAATGTGATGCGTAGGTTTGTACCTTCCATCTTATCCCCTTTGTTCCTAAATCGATGAAAGCAAAGAACAACTAATCTAGCCTACTTTATCTAACCTATCCCCAGGGAGAAAAATTACTATTAATATGAACAATGTACTGCATTTTCTGCACAACGAATTTTACAAATAGCTGATAAATTCAAAATACATAAATACAACATAAAGATAACCTAGATATAGCTCAGTGAAGTTAAAGCATTCATTACTCATTTACTGCATAAGATTCATAACATGAAAATGAAATCATTCAACACATATAAATAGTCCAGTAGTTAGAACGATCTCACAAGTTTGTATAACAAGCTAAATAGAAATAGTCATTTATTCAACAATCTACACAGCTATGCATTTGAAACTCAAGCAGTCCCTTCTCCAATAAAACTTCAGTCCTCTTTATTATAACAAGAAATAATTATTCTTACAAAATGCATTAACATATGAGAGCTAGAAAAATCCCTTATTCTATTCAACTCTACCTATATTTATACATTTGCAAAAGTGACTCTTGGTTTTCCTGCCCTTTGGGCTTCCTAAACTTTCCATTACAAAAATGCTTTTCCTCTAGTATGCACACTAGTAAAATAAGATAAATACAAAATATTACAATTACCTTTCCATGTGTAGATAGGACAGAACCACTAAAGTGGGCCCCGTCAACTCATTAATGAACTGTTTCCATGCCATAGAGTTTGAAGCAATGATCTCAAAATATGATGGTTCTAAGAATCTAACCATGACCTCGTGCTTGGAAATATGAGTCTTTATGTCAGCCACCCTTTATGGAGTTACTCGAAGTTGGTATTCCAAAAGGCAATTACTTACTGCATCTTGAGCCACCGCACCTTTTATCACCTTTTCATTTAAGCCTTTAATTAGCTGTATAAAAAGTTCATCTTCCTGTAGCCTATCATGCAAGTGCTTCAAGTGTTCTTCATGGGCTGGAAACTCCTACAGCCTTTTTTCGGATGATTTTTGGCATTTATTATGAGTTGTAAGCACCTTCTTATAAAATTCCATGCATTTGTACATTGTTTTCTTGACTGCATCTATCAATCTCTCAGCAGATTTACTACTAAAATTCATGAGACCATACTCTAGATACAACCTCTCTCAATTCTTCACAAATGTGTTTTCTGGGGGCTCTTTATTTGTCTCCAACCAGGTCAGTTGACCTTGTATAATCTTTCCAATGTCCAGGGTCTTAGCTTTGAATTTGATATATACTACTAAGATCTCATGCAGTCGAGCTTCTACTTGCTTGATTTTTGAAACCTCTTCTACTAGCTTAACCTGTACTTGATAGATTTTACCTCTAATTAGGAGAGCATGCTCTCTCATAGGTGTTATGTCCATCTTTCATTCATTGGCTGCCTTCAATAATACTTCTAAGGAACTATTTTGGGCTTCTAGTTCCTTAATTCAAACTTTATACTACTCTGTTTGTTGGTCAGCTATGAACTTATGTACTTCTGTTTCTGCCATCTTTCTTTCTAAATTCTTCTTTTCTCCATCTAGGGTCATTTTTTATAGTTTCAAAGAATCTCTTTCCTCTTCTAGAATATGGTACTTCTGTTGCAGCTTCTCAAAGTATGAAAGAGTGGCATCATATTTTCTCTTTGATTCCTGACCCACTCTCTCCTCCTTCCTTAAGACTTATTTATCTCTTCCATTCTACCTCTATATTGATCAATGATTTCCTTCAGCTTACTAATATTATGGGAGTTCACCTATGCATTTGCAACACCCCACGATGCCATCTGCACTGAGTCTTCTTCTACATCCTTTACAATCGTTCTCTCGGTCACTGTGGTAATTTCAAGTTGAGTACCCGTCTTCAAAGTTTTTTCAATCCTTCAAACAATTGATTTTCTGTTGGGATCAAAGAATACATCTTCTAATTTAGCGACTTAATGTTTCTTTGACGGGGTAAATGGTACCAACCCTAATTCAACCATAGGGAGATTCCCTCCTGTAAGTATACTTCCTGAAGTGGAAGGGAGTTTCTCCAGGTTTCCTGAGAAGGACTTTGTCCCTGATTCTTAGTATCTATATCTTCTTGACCCTTCTTCCTTTCTTCTTCTGTGATGTCTTCTTGGTTTTGTGCTTCTTGTTCTTGATTTCCTGCTTCCTCAACTATTGATCTTTCTACCTCTGCAATCTTCTCCTTGATGGATTCTTCTTTCTTTCTTTGTTCTTCTTCCTTCTCTTTTCTGGAAGCTTCTTCTTTCTTTCTTTGTTATTCTTCCTTCTATTTTCTAGCAGCTTCTTCTTCCTCCTTTTCTCATTGGGCTTCTTTAGCTAACAGTTTCCTTGTTCCTAGTCTACGTGTTGTTTCTTCATTTGCTTTCTATGTATATTATTCTTCCTATCCCTTCTGGTCTAGATTATTGCTACTCCTACCTTTAAATCCATATATTGTAATCTTCCTTTTAAGCCGCTTGTTCAAAGACGTCATGTTGCAAATATTCTGGTACATTTCTTCATCCTTTTACACATGATCAATATATTTGCAATTTACCTTTAGGAGTGCCCGATGGGCTGCAACCTTAACTTACGAATCATTCCTGGGAAATATATTTTCACCGAAATGGAATATTTAAAATTCCTTCACGAACTTAGGTGCATGCTTCACTTTAGAAAAATTATAGCTCCCCACATAGAAAGGTAGTGGTGGAAATACAACCTTTTTTCAGGTTGAACAAATGACTTCCAAATCCATCCGAGAAGAGTTGTCTAATAGCTTCCTTAATTACTATATAATCTGTGACATATTTAGGTAGTAATGATGGTGCTTTGGTTCCCCCATACATCCTCAGGTATGTTACCTCTTTAGAGAATAATTAATATCCAAACTCTTTAATAGATTACAAAGCACCTTCAGACAAGCACTTACACTCCTCCAGGAAAACTAGTTGGTATAGGGCCATCAAGAACTCTTCACATATTAGCTTGTAATGACTTTGGTATTTTTGATCCCATGGTATATGTTATGCTGCATAAATAGGAGCTTTTCATCCTTTTCATTTGTAGTTGATATTCTCAAAAGGATGAAAACAAAGTATGTAGTCAACCAAAAAATATACCATATAAAACTTGGATTTTTGTTGATGCAATCCTTCTTGGGCTGCAGTTATGCAGGAAGACAGACTATTGGATACTATGTCAGCCCAATTTAAAATTGTCCCCTTCATGGCTACATGGTATATAAGTGGGATCCATCCAAACTTATAAGACCTTCCGTCGGCTCTGCTGAAGATCCTATTTAGCATCAAAACTATCATCCTGTATGGGGGACGCAGATGGGAAGTTTCCTATTCCCTGGATTTCTTATGCCAAAAAGTATTTCCTTCATTTACCATCATATTTGTTGTAGCCATGTAATTGAGAGTCAATCCTTTTAACCAGTCGATTTTCATGCTGACTTCTGAAGGTGGAAGGTTGTATGTATTTGCTATGAACACAGGTGTGAAGGATGTAAATCCTTTGTCCTCAACGTCGTACATGATCATCCCTGTTGCATCTGCTTTGGACAGAATCCATCCAATGACCTCAGTTCAAGTAAAAATATCTAGTTTTGTGGATACCTTGGTGATTCCATATTTCAATATGTATCATATAATACTAGGTCCTCCAACCCTGCCTCTGGAACCTTCTTCTCCTTGAGCATGTGATAGATATGACCCCATTTAAATTCTGGTTCAGCCCCGGTGATGGATTTGGTATCTTAATATATTATTTCCACCCTTGGTGTGGGTGATATTTCAGCATCCGACTCATAGTCCACAATCTTGGCCTTCTTTTTTCCCTTCTTCTTCATGTTATTTGGTATAAACTGCGACTGTAATAGTAAAAAATTTCTCAGTATTTATGCGATTTAAAAAACTCATGCATTTGGATGAGAAAAATAAATTATTATGGCATCAAAATATTAACATGTTGGGAAAACCATTTTCTTTAAGAAAAAATATTAACCCGTATGTTTTTTTACCACATTCTCTTCATCCATCGGAACAAGAAAACACACCGCAACCCAGCAAGGTCAAAAACTCTAGTTAACAAAACCTTGTCACGCAGTCAAGTTTTGGTTAGGGCACCCCATTTGGTTCTAAAACACAGAAAACATACTTAAAAAATGAACTAACCCCTTGCCAATGCGCATGAAAATCTCTAAGAGGCTCACAGTCTACAGGTAGCACACATAGGCTAAACTACGATGATGCTTAAGCTTCAACCACCAGGGTCAAAATCCCTTAGCGAGGAGATATGGTATAGTAACCAAAACCTAGAAGGTTCATATGATTTGGAAAGTCCACAACCTCTATCACTGCAAAGGAGAAAGAACGAGGTCAGACCCAGGTCATCAAAAAGCTCAAGCCGCTTGGGATTCATCATTAGATGCCAAGCCTGTGGGCGAAATTCCTCAGAATGAAAATCGCAAGGCTCCATAGGAGCAGGTAGGGTGACCACAACTAGGTAAAAAATGAAGAGCTTATAAACTAACAAAGGAAATGGGATATCTCTTTTATAACCAAACAACCCAACAACCAAAACCCCTGCACGGCGTATCGAAAATTGACAGGTTGCAATCTCAAACAACCCGCCAATCAAAAGAAAGTAATCAGAAAAAAAACCTACCTAGCAGGCCTAGATTGACAATGGTTGTAGAGGCGGCGTCCAACAAATCACGTGAGCTCCAGCTGGCGGTTCCAACAAATCACAACAAATTCCCCAAAATGAGATAAAATCAAAGCTTCTAGCTCTAATGTGCTCACCGTTAATAAAAAAAAATGGCAATTACCATTCTCCAATATATAAATAAAAACAATGGGTAAAACCACTAAATGTGGTAGGTAAAACTTAACTCTGCACGCATTAATCAAAACGTTGTTGGTGCCAATAACACAGTGCATCGAAGGATCATAATGGATTCAAAGTGAAAAGAACCCCGATAGCGCTGGCTCAAACATCTGAATGATGCTACTATTATTCGCTCACCTCTCGAAAAAACATATGATTTAATTTGTGGCTTCGATAGACAGAAGGCGTCAGAGGAAAACCTTGAAAGATATCCGTTGTAGCAGCTCGAGGATGACAATGCTTCTGATGTAGCGGACTTAATAAAATGAAGGTGAGGATCAGGCAGGAAAAGAGAAAACTTTCCACCGTTGCGGCAGAAAATTGAATGATCATCCGATGTAGTGGGTCACAAGAATCAGAAAATTTTTCGATAATCAACCTAAAACCCAACCGCTATTGCGGCTAAAATGTTGCGAAAACCTTCGATGCAGTGGATAAAACAAAACAAACAAAGTGCATGAAAACTGTTCAAATATTGTAACTTCGAAGAATATTCTATATGTATCTTTTGTGGTCCCCGATGGTCCTACCAGGAGAACCACTTGTATTATCTTGTACCCCGATGCTTCTAATCGGAAGAACTAATAAGAGTCATGAGGTTGTCCCCTCTATTTGTAAGGTGGGTCATTAGCACCCCAGTGTGGTTACTTGAGCCTACATGTGTAACTCGAGTCTACATTATTAAATTGAGCCTACATGTCTGATGAGCTAATTCAAGTGAACGGAGGAATATAAATAAAGGTGTGGTGCTCCTCATTTGAGACACACACACTCTCACTTGTGTAGTGCATTAGTGGAGAAGAGAAGTAGCTGGAGAAGGAGGAGGATCAGGCTTTGATCTCCTTGTTGGTTTTATCTTTTATCTTTTGGGGCATCTATATTGAGGAAGATTTTGCTGGGTTTTTCCCTTTAGGGTTTTCCCAGGATAAATCTTTGTGTTCTCCTTTTGTATGGTTGTGCTTGTCTATCTTTTAGTGATCCTATTTATATGCTTTTGTTATGAAATCGAAATGAAATACTAATGATCTAGCTTAGCATCTGAAAATTTAACATGGTATCAAAGCCAGCCTGAAAGAAGACATTGTGTAGCTAAATAACCTAGGGATTCTTATTTTTTGGGTCTCTATCCATGATCGATCAGAAAAATAAGGCTAGACTGACTCTCCATTGAAGGGCGCATCTTTCTGTCGAAGCGGAATTTGATTCCAAGCATTTTCAGTTTTGGTGCAGAAAATTAGGGCTTTCTACAGAAGAACAATTTTTGAGTGATACCAGAATAGGATTGTTCTCCTCATCAAAATCTAAGTTTAGAGACCTGGATCAGTAAATTTTGTTGGGTGAAACTTCGGGAAAGTCAAACCCTAGTTTGACCCCAATCTGGAAAAACCCTAAATACTAAAACTACTAAGTTTTGATACATTCGATATATACTGAGATTGGAGAGGTCTCAAGAGTTGAAAATTTCATAGGCTGAAGATAAAATCCTTATTTACACTGTTTCTAAAATTCAGCCTCAGATTCGCTATATTATGGGAGATATGATCCCTCCAAGTTAGGGTTCCAGCCTCTTCCAGAATTCATCCCTAAACATGACACCTGGGGAGAATTGTTGTAGCATGACCTACAGAGGTCCAAATGGAATTCTTGAAGATGTTCCAGAAATACATGGACTTTACTTTCTTTGGTCCGAATTTCCGAACCTGAAGATGAACCAGTGACATGTGGTATGCCGTACAACTTCACTATTCTGAACAGTACTGTAACAGGTCACCGGTGGTCAAATGATCATAAATCCAAATTGGTGAAACAAATTCTGATAAAAAATATGGTTTTGGATTAGGGACATGCTATTTTACCTCATTGCAAAATTGCAGACATGGAGGAGTAGTAATTTTAGAGATATCACAGAAACAGCAACAGGCATTTCTGCAGAAGAAATTGGAAAACTAGGGATTCCTGTTTCGGGAGCTTCCCTCCACTGTTTTCAGAAAAGGAGTACATTGGATAGATCCATTTGAAGAGATATATCTTCCTATCCAATAAAATCTGAAATATTCAAATTTTTTAAAATTAGGGTTTCTATGACAAACCCTAGATCAGCCAGCTCCGGAAGCAGGACAGACACCTCAAATCGGTAAGATCTAATCTTTTGCTATTTGCATTTGAGGTTCTCATTTCAAAGTGATCTATCACATCAGATTGATGATAAGCTTGGTGAAGTTGAAAACTTCCAAGCATGGAAGTATTTGATCTCTCTGAAGAAAATGAATTGGACACCTACATGAGTAGAGAGGTTCCATTTCTAGAGGGAGATGAGCCTCAAAGCCTTACACAAGAAGAACTTGATCAAGGCCAAGAAGATAATTGTTGATTCAATCACAGATCAACTTGTACCAAAAGTGTCTTCCCTAAAGACACGGAATATGTTTGATTCCTTGATCAAGGTATTTGAAGATAAGAACATAATTCAGAAGATGGATTTGAGAAAACAGTTGAAGAATGTGAAGATCCAGAATGCATAACATCTTGAAGCGGTAGAAGAAGAAGCAGAGAATGGCCTCCCATGATCATGGGATTCATTCATGTGAGGAATGTGTGCCAAAAGGAAGTGATTACTTTCAGTTGACTCTGGGAAGAAGAAGAAGCTCGTCTCATAAGAAGAGAAGAAGAAAGATGGGAGCAAATTGAAGATCAAGCTCTCACCATTCAAAGAAGATCCCTCAAGCGATGAGGAATATGAAGAACTCAATTCTTGACGAACCTCTTATTCATATTATCATTTGGATAAGAAATGATGATTTCATGGATGAAGAAGATGATGAAGTAGAATGATCAAGAAGGATTCTACCTACGAAACAAACAAAAGATAAGTATTCAATTTTCATTTAATGATATGGTTTTGTTATGCATTTGATTATATTCAGTTGATGTGTTGTTTGCATGCATGTGATGGGTAAGTAGCTCATGGTTCTATACAAATATCCATTGTTAATTATCTAGAATGAAACCTATTTGCTGACATATTGGATTAGTGCACAATCTCAATGATGTCATGGTAGAGATGGAAGGCATATAGAAATTTTTTGTGAGATATGGATGAATGTTGTATTGGCTAAATAGTTGCATGATGCATAAGAATTTGTCGTTATGCATATGTAGTTCTAACCATGCAACTGGTGCATTTGAATTGTAGGAAAGGTCCTGTACAACCTCCTAAAAGAAAATAAGGATGAGACTTGTTCCGAAGAACAAGTGATGACAATTCAATAAACATGAATCTGAAGATCCCAGGTTTAGAGACACCATGACGAAAGAAAGAGCTTTAAAGAGTGGTAGATCCACCTCGAAGGATGAATACCACCATGGGTATGAGAGATAACTCAAGATGAAGAAAAAAAATTCTATGAAAGAAGCTATGATCAAAGAATAACAGTTGATTATGGGGAATGATGTATATGATATGATTTCGAGACATAAAGGGAAGTACGTTGTGTATTCCATATGGATCTTCAGAAGAAATATTTCTCAACCAGGGAAAGTATGCGGTAGAGATATTGAAGAGATTAAATATGTTGGAATGCAAAGCCATGGCCACACCCATGGACTCCAAACTGAAGCTGCTAGATGATGACTCATCAGAGTTAGTAGATGCGACTCATTATAGATAGATAATTGGGTCATTGATGTACTTAACAAATACCAGACCAGACATTTGTTTTGATGTGAACACCTTAAGTCAATATCTTGTTCAACCAATATGGGTTCACCTAGTAGCTGCAAAACATGTGATGAGATATCTGAAAGGGACTATAGACCTTGGTCTATACTATGATGGTAGCCATGACTACAAATTGTATGGCTATACAGATGCAGATTGGGTTGGAAGTATCTCAGACAGGAAAAGCACATCAGGTAGATGCTTTTGTTTGGGGTCTACTATGAGTTCGTGGTTTAGCAGGAAACAGTCCAGTGTTTCTCTTAGAACAACAAAAGCAAAATACATAGCAGATTGCTCTGCTAATTTGTGAAGCCATATGGATTTGGAAGCTGATATCAAGTCTCCTTGACCTGAAGATGGATACTACATTGATTCTATGTGATAACGAGAGTTGTGATAACATATAACCCTGTGTTCTGTCATAACACATAGAAATCCGATATTTCTACATACAAGATAAAGATGCAGATGATGATGTTTCAGTATTCCCATACTAAAGATATAGATGATGCTTTCAGTATTCGCATACTGGAGATACAGATGGTGATATTTCAGTATTCACATACTGAAGATGTAGATGATGATGGTTTAGATGGTGATGTGCTGATGAAGCCTCTGTCTTGGGTAATGTTCAAACACTTTCGAGAAAAGCTTGGTGTTGTTCGAAGAGACCTTCCTCAAAAGGGGGAGTAGTGATGTTGCAGTGGGATTGTATCATCCATGGGTACTTTCCCTAAAGTGATCCAGAGACCTCGGTCCTCGAGAATGAAGTGGGATTGTATCATCCCTAGGAATTTTCCCTAAAGTGATCCGATGGCCTCAGTCCTTGAGAATGAAGAGAGATTGTATCATCCCGAGACATCTGTCCAAAAGTGATCTAGTGACCTCGATCCTCGAGAATGAAGAGGGATTATATCATCCTGGGACATCTGTCCAAAATAGATCCGGTGACTTCGGTCTTTGTGAATGTGGTGGGATTGCATCATCCCTGAACTTCGGTTCAAAATGTATCTGGAGGTCTCAGCCCCCATGAATGTGGTGTGATTGCATCATCCCTGAACTTTGGTTCAAAATGTATCCGGAGGTCTTGGCCCCTGTGAATGCGGTAGGATTACATCATCCTTGAAATTCGGTTCAAAATGTATCCGGAGGTCTCGGCCCCCGTGAAAGTGGTGGATTGCATCATCCCTGAACCTCGGTTCAAAATGTATCCGAAGGTCTCGACCCCCATGAAAGTGGTGGATTGCATCATCCTTGAACCTCGGTTCAAAACGTATCCGGATATTTTGGCCCCCGTGAATGTGGTTGGATTGCATCATCCCTGAACCTTGCTTCAAAATGTATCTGGAGATTTCGGTCCCCATGAATGTGGTAGGATTGTATCATCCTTGAACTTCGGTTCAGAACAGATCCAGTGACTTCGGTACTCCAGAACATGTGTTCATCCTGTAAGTCCAATAGGAAGGATTGTCTGAGTTCCACAACTATGTTGATCCCATAATTCCGAAAGGAAGGATTGTTAGTAACTCCGTAAAGACCTAAATCCCATAATTCTGAAAGGAAGGATCATTGAATTGATCTTGTAATTCCAATAGGAAGGATTTTCTAAGTTCCATAGATGTGTTGATCCCATAATTCTGAAAGGAAGGATCGTTAGTAACTCCGTAAAGACCTAAATCCCATAATTCCGAAAGGAAGGATCATGGGTAGCTCCGTAAAGACTTGATCCCGTAATTCCAACAGGAAGGATTATCTAAGTTACACAGATGTGTTGATCCCGTAATTCCAATCGGAAGGATTTTCTGAGTTCCACAAATGTTTTGATCCCATAATTTTGAAAGGAAGGATCGTTAGCAACTTTGTAAAGACCTAAATCCCGTAATTCCGAAAGGAAGGATCGTTAGTAGCTACGTAAAGAATTGATCCCGTAATTCCGAAAGGAAGGATCGTCTGAGCTCCACAAATGTGTTGATCCCGTAATTCCAAAAGGAAGGATCATTAGTAACTCTATAAATACCTAAATCCCATAATTCCGACAGGAAGGATCGTCTGAGTACCACAGACATGTTGATCCCGTAATTCTAAAAGGAAGGATCATGTTGATGTTTTGATGATGATGATGTTGATGTTTTGATGATGTTGATGTTTTGATGATGTTGAATGTTTTGATCATAATGATGTTTTGATTATGTTGATGTTTTCATGATGATTTTTTTATGATGTTGATGATGTACTGATCAAAATATTAAAGTATGATGATGATGTATTGATCGAACGATCAAGATTATGATGATGATGATGTAATGATCAAAAGATCAGAGTGTGACGATGATGATGATCAGTATGTGATGATGACGGCATACTGATCAAAAGATCAAAATATGATGATGATGATTCTGTTCGAGAGTTGAAGTATGATGATGGTGCTGATCATGATGTTACTAATCAGAATGTGATGATGTTGCTGATCGAAAGGTCAAAATGATGAAGATGTCTTTGTTGATCAAAAGATCAAAGTGCTGAAGATATTGCTGATCAAAATGCTGAAGATATTGGTGATGATCGAAAGGTCAAAGTGCTAAAGATGTTGCTGTTGATCGAAAGGTCAAAGTGCTGAAGATGTTGCTGCTGATTGAAAGGTCAAAGTGTTGAAGATGTTGCTGAAAATGTTGTTGATCGAAAGGTCAAAGTGTGGAAGATGTTGCTGATCGAAAGGTCAAAGTGCTGAAGATGTTGCTGCTGATCGAAAGGTCTAAGTGCTAAAGATGTTGTTGAAGATGTTGTTGATCGAAAGATCAAAGTGTTGAAGATGTTGCTGATCAAAAGGTCAAAAGATGCGGATGTTGATTAAAGAGTTGTTGTCGTCAAATATTGAAGACGAAGAATATATGATGTTGAAAAGCTTCCAATGATTTATAGATGTGTTACCCTGATGATGTTGATGATGTCCTCTCCTACTATTGTTGTTGTTGATGTTGTTGTATAATACCCTTCTCGTTAAGGGGGAGTGTTGAAATATTGTAGCTTCGAAGAATATTCTATATGTATATTTTATGGTCCCCGATGGTCCTACCAGGAGAATCACTTGTATTATCTTGTACCCCGATGCTTCTAATCGAAATAACTAATAAGAGTCATTATTTTGTCCCCTCTATTTGTAAAGGTGGGTCATTAGCACCCTAGTGTGGTTACTTGTGTAACTCGAGCCTACATGTGTAACTCGAGCCTACATGATTCATGAGTTAATTCAAGTGAACGGAGGAATATAAATAGAGGTGTGGTGCTCCTCATTTGAGACACACACACTCTCACTTGTGTAGTGCATTAGTGGAGAAGAGAAGTAGTTGGAGAAGGAGGAGGATCAGGCTTTGATCTGCTTGTTGGTTTTATCTTTTATCTTTTGGGGAATCTATATTGAGGAAGCTTTTGCTAGGTTTTTCCCTTTAGGGTTTTCCCAGGATAAATCTTTGTGTTCTCCTTTTGTATGGTTGTGCTTGTCTATCTTTCAGTGATCCTGTTTATATGCTTTTGTTATGAAATTGAAATGAAACACTAATGATCTAGCTTAGCATATGAAAATTTAACAAAAACTACCCGCTAATGCGGCTCCAACTTAAAGAATTGTTCACCATAGCAGGTAAAAAACTTAAATTCATTCATCACTTCAGATAAACATTAAATACTCATCCACTGTTGTGGATCAAAAATAATTTCTTCCTTAGAGTAAAAAATCAACTTTCAGAATTTCTTCAGGGTGAAAACTAGTCATGAGTGATGGGCTTTCAAAGCTCAACAGGTTTAAGTAGTAAAAAGCTAAAAAAAAGGGGGGGGGTCCTAAAAAATGAAAACGTTTTTGGGGTAATAGTTGCAGCGGAAACAATTGGAGACTAGCTGGTGAACAAATATCTCTAGAAAAACTAACTTTTAACCAAAATCTGCTTTATGGTATTCTGTTATACCCACTCATCCCAAAAATTTTGAAGATTTATTTAAGATGTCTAGACCTTTATAGGAATGTAAGATTTAGAACTTTAGCATTGATTATAGTCCACTAGGGTAGGGTAACCAGGTTTTCAATGTCCCAATAACTCTTCTGATGCCAAAATATGGTGTTCACCTACCTCTGCATTCAGTTGCTTATGGCTAAGACACCATAGGATTGTAACAGAGTGTGAACAGGTGTATTCATTTGTTCATCATTCCCATTCCTTTTGCATTATTTTGATGCTTTTAGAATTTTTTCCTTTTGAGTCTTCTCGGATTGCTCCTTTCATATGAAGATTGATTTAGGTTCTTCCATACATGGTGTCCTTTTGTGTGAGAGATAATTTTTTTTAAGCTCGCGGACGAAGAAGAACCTTTGAGCGATCTCATTATCTTACTGATTTTCTTCAGTATATCTTTTGATACATTCTTTCTTTCTATGAAATTTTGACTCTTTTAATCCTTTTGGCTTTTATTTGTGGCATGGGATCATTTTAAATACCATACACCCACCCATCCTGCTTCCTTTCCTTGGGTCCATTGCTATTAGCTTCCTAGGATAGATTTCAACATGAAGTGAATGGAGCCCCAAAATAGTATTCTAGACTCCTCTTACCTTAGTTATTTAATAGGGTTTAAAATAGGACTTCAATGTGTTCATAAATTAACCTCCCTTCAAATAGTCTATCAAATTGAAGAATCTTATCATGATACGTTTTTTGATACAAGTAAATCCAATAAGCAGCTCTTTGGTCAGATGTTTCCAGTTTTTCCAAATTCCAATGTCCCCCAAATTCCTAAAGTTGTGTTGGCTTATTTGAAATCAAACTAAAAAAAAACTAAAATAAATCAGATGCCAAGAAAGCAATCAGCACAAACATAACTACAAAAAATCAAAACAAACACAAAAGGTTTATTTATGTACAAAATACCTCAAATGCACTAAGTAAAGTAAGGTTTGAGAAAAAACCATTGATAGGTAGATTCTCTTCCCACCCCTGTAAATACTGTAACTTGTATGTTGAGGGGCCTAGATTTTCTATAATCTAAAATGGGCCTATCCACAGATGTTGAAACTTTGTGTGCTTGCCCTTTTTTTCATACGGGTGATCCCACTTCAGAACCAAATATCCTACTTCAAAATATTTATTCCCGGACTGTCAAAACATATTTTTACAATATCTTGTTGGTGCTTAAACATTTCCTTAGACTTATATCTAGACTCTTCTAATTTTAGGAAAGTATTGATTCGAGCTTGTAAAACCTCACAACTAGATCCTCTAGATGCTTGGGATAATTGAGAAGAAGGCAACAAAATGTTAGGGGGTAAGATAGCTTCCTTTCCATAAACTAAGGTATAGGGTGACACACCTAAAGAGTTCTTGGGTGTGAATCAATCATACCAAAGTGCATTAGGAAGAGCTATATGCCAGCTTCTCTGGTTTTCTATGACAACTTTCTTTAAAATTCTAATGATATTTTTATTAGTTGATTCAGCTAATCCGTTATCTTGTGGGTAATAGTTAGCAGAATAATGTAATTTCATTCCTTTTTCATTAGCAAATGCGTTAAGTTTAATTGATGAAAAGTAAGATGCATTATTAAAAACCAAGGAAATTGGAACCCGAAACCTATTCATAATATGGTCTTGTAAGAAATCTATGACTGCATCTTCATTTACTTTTCATAATAGGATCGGTTCCACCCATCTGGTAAAATAATCTATGGTCGTGAGGATGTACTTTTGTTGTAATGAAGAGTTTGGATTTATTTCTCCAATAATATCAATTCCCCATTGCTCGAATGGTTTAGAAATAATAACTGGTTGTAATGTCCCAACTGCCTTTGCTTGTCTCCCGCTTCCCTTTTGGCATGTGTCACAAAAACTACCCGCTAATGCGGCTCCAACTTAATGTGTCACATTTCCTGTCTCCGCCAATTATCTGATATGATGCTGACTTCAAATGTAATGATCTTCTTTGTTTGGAATTCCAGTGTTCAGGAAAAAACCCCTGTTGGAGATAGTGTACCAAATATCTGTACCAAGATTATGGGGTTGTAAATATAGGGCACATATCAATCATATGCAAGTCAACCTCATTCTCCCAATCATCATCTTCATTATCTTGAATTTCAGCAATTAATTTGCAAATTCCTTGCCATTTGATGATATTTGTTGGTTTAAATTCTAAGTCATATTATTGCAAGGTTTTTACCTAATTTCCTCTCCTCTCTCCTAACTCTTTCTGCATGAAAAGTGTCTGGATTGTCGGGTGTGGAACAATTACTTTGGTTCTATTCTTAAGTATGTATGGCCTGAATTGTTTTACCACCTTAAAAATTGCGTATACGTGTTTATCAATAGCAGGTTCATTCAACTTAGCCCCTTGTAAATCCATGCTCATGAATGATATGGGGTACTCATCTCCCCCTTCTTCCTTCTGCGTAAGCACAACTGCTAACGAGTTGTCTCAAGAAAAAGTGTATAAAATGAAATCCTTCTCAAAATCAGGACTTTTGAGGGAAGGTGCATGGGCTATTGCTTCTTTGATTTTGATGAATTCACCCTTCTCTATGTCATTCCATTTAAACTGAACACTTTTCTTAACCATATTTTGCAAAGCATGGAAACTTTGTAAATATAGTCACAATGAGTTTGGTGGGTAGCTTTCCCATTCTCTGGAACCCAACAATGGTTATTCTCAATAATTTATTCACCATAAGATGGACCGTTACAACCAATTTGAGCTCTATTGGCTTCCATTAGGAAGGGTTTCTTACAAATGTGTGTGGTCCACCTTCATAGTCTGACAAACCTAGTTTTCTAGTTACTTTTGAAGAGTTGGGTATAATTACTCAGAATCATATATGAATTATGGGTGGTAACTTCAACATCATTATGTTCCTTGACAAAGAAATGGGAGGCATTCGAAGGTTAAACTTCGATAGTGCAAGATTCAAAAGTATAATTGATAAACTTCATCTTATTGATATAGAAAACATTAATGGAAACACTGCTTGGTACAATTGTAGATACAACTCATAGCAAATAGCATGTAAGCTAGATCATTTTCTAATTTTAGAAACACTATTGTTGAAATGCCTCTCATTGGAGTCTAGCATTCTTCCAATGGAGGGCTCTTATCATTGGCCCATTTACCTATGTCTTAATATCCCACAAACCCCTTAGTGTAGGCCTTTATTCTTTGAGAAGTTTTGGTTATCCCATCCTGATTTTCAAGAAAATGTTCAACAATGGTGTTCAAATGTCACTATCTCACATGCAACACTCATGTATAAATTCCAACAGAAGTTGAAAAACATCAAACATCATCTCAAAGAATGGAACAAGAACGTGCTTGGAAACATTTTTTGAGCCCAACAAGCTATGGACTAGAGAATGAATGAAATACAACAGGAAATCATCACTCATTGTATTACTAACAATCTACAAAAGGAATAATCCATGACAAAGTATAAGCTGGAGGAAATAAATGCTCGAGAATAAAGTCTTTGGTGGAAAAAAGAAGATTTTAGTGGCTCAAAGAAGGGGATGAAAAAACCAAGTTTTTTCAAAAATCCATGATTCAAAGGAGGAACACTAATCTTATCACAAATCTTGATGATGATATACATTAGTATCTTACCACCCATTATAGCATTGAAAGAGAATAAACTAATTACTATAAGAATCGTCTTATAGATACAAGCCCAGATCGATCGAAATCCTTTGTAAAAATAACACATAACATTTCCTTGTTGATTTATGTAGACCAAAACGTATCCCTGCAAAGGCCAATCACACTAGAGGAGGTTGACAAGGATGTTAATGAAATGTCATCAATTAAATCTTCAGGTCTTGATGGATCCGCAATTGAGTTATTTCATTATTGTTGGAATATGATTCATGAAGAGGTATAGAAGCTAGAAGACTCCCAAAAATTTGGATATATAATCACATCCCTCAATGCCACCTTCTTCACTCTAATACCAAAGGCGGAGTGAGAAGCTCATCCCAATAAATTCTTCATCATCACTCTTTGCAATTTTATTTACAAAAATATCACCAAGGTAATTACTCTTTGCCTTAAACCTCTTATCCCTCATCTCATATCTCATGAGTAATCTGGTTATGTGGAGGGATGTCAAATTATAAACACTGTTATTTTGGCTCATGAAGTCATTCATTCCTTAAAAACCAAAAGGACACTAGGGATTCTTTTAAAACTTGACATTTCTAAATCCTTTGACACTCTAAGTTGGAAATACATGAGGGTCTTCCTATCTTCCTTTTTCTTGTCTAACTTTGATCAATTGGATCTCAAATATAACTCATCATCCTTGTTTTATATATTATTTAATGGATTCCCTTCGATGAATTTTACTCCCTCATGTGGCATCCAACAAGGATATCCTCTATCCTCCTTCCTCTTTTTAATCATTGATTAAGGACTTAGTATATAAATCAAGGATACCAATGTGGATGGCTCATTGATAGGCATAACTCTTTATGGAATGCACCTCCCATATCCAATATTCAATTGTGGATGATACTTTGATCATGGAAACCCCAATGGTAAAATAAGGAAAATTCTTCCTTAAAATTCCTCGAGTCCTTCACGATGCTTTTGGAACCTCTATCAATTATGAAAAATCCCATGTCTTCTTCTTTAACACTCTCCAAGCCATTCAATCTCTCATTTATCAAATCCTTGGTTTTACCTAGAGTTCCCTTCCATCCAAATACTTGGGAATTCTTCTCATTGGAAATTCTCTCTGCAACAACTCTTGGGAAATCTTAATTGATTCCTTGTGGAATCAATTATCCTCTTGGACCTTCTAGACCCTAAACTTGGTTGGACATCTCATCCTTCTGAAATTAGTTATGCAAGTTATGCCCATCTACATCTTTTTAAAACTTGCAGTGCCAAAATCAATCCTAAGACCTATCAAAAGCATTCAACGATTATTCTTATGGAATGGACATCAAACAGGATGGAAATTTTCCCTCATTAATGGGGAAAATCTATGGTTTCAAAAATTTGTTGGAGGACTAGGAATAAGAGACCCTCAAGTGTTAAACCAAGTTATGGGCCCTAAAATCTAGTGGAGATGGATAAAAAATGCAAATGATGTCTGGACCAAGTTATGGATACATAAATACACCCCAGTGGTGGGATACGAAAAACGTATCATGTGGAATGAGCACAGGGATGGCTCCCTCATCTAGAACATTGCCTGGAAGCATCATGATTTTTTCCAATATCATACATTTTGGTAACTTAGAGGGGGACATAGTGTAAGTGATTGAGCAAAATATCATGAAACTTGAACTTTAAAACTTTAATCCATAATAACAGTGCATATAAATCTCATCAATAATCCAAAGACATAAATCAAACCATAGAACACTGGATATACCCTGGGAAAACCCTCTACCGATTCAGAGGATAAAAAACCTAGCAAACGATATTAGAGTATGATAGATTAGTAGCATAGAATGATTACAACACAATAGCAGATTGCTTTCACTGAGAGCACCAGAGAGTAAAGATAGAATGGAACACTGTATCTAAATTTCCAAGTGCATAGCACTTTAATAACAAGTCAAATTAGGTCTTACAACAAAAATATAATGGTTGTATGTAGCAACAACTTGTTAACACTTAGAACACCGATCCATATTTAATCATACACCCACATGATTTGGTGCCAAGATGGCACTCCATAATTATCTCCCACAAAAATATATGTGCCTTTGATTAATTAACTAACTCTATCTGAGTTGTTAACTAAGATGAACATAATGGTATTACATGAAACTGAATGGAACTGAGTGTAAATGCATACAACTAAGTGTAACTGAACTGAACTGAATGTAACTGAACAGTAACTGAATGTAACTGAACAGTAACTGAATGTAACCGAACATAACTAGTTCTTCTCCCTCAGTGTTTATTTCCAACAATCACTTGCATAAATTAAGGAGTTGATTCCTTAATTAACTGAACTTTGTTTACCATAACTATTACTCAACTGATATCTAATCAATTCGAGTTTACTTGGTGGAAACATATGCAATTCGAGTTCTCTCTCTTTCTCTATGCTTATATTAAATATATCTGCATGGTCCATATGTGTTTTCATTAAATAATCATCTTTATCATATCATACTCATAAGATCGTTTCCAAACCTATGATCATATGTATTTCCTTGGGTCATATAGTCACATGCTAAAATAAATCACTCTAGGGGTATCTAATCCCTAAAGGAGACTTGTAGAGCCTGTTGACCATGACTAGCCATACACCACATAGTATATCTACTTTACATAGTAAAGTACACCACCTCACAACATGAGGATATTCGTAGGACTACACAAGTCTACTATCCACCTCAATCATATGAGGATATTCATAGGGCTACACAAGCCTACTGTCCACCTCAATCATATAAGGATATTCATAGGACTACACAAGCCTACTACATCACCACCTCAGTCATATGAGGATATTTGTAGGGATACACAAGCCTACTATCCACCTCAATCATATGAGGATATTCGTAGGACCACATAATCCTACTGTCCAGCTCAATCATATGAGGATATTTGTAGGACTACACAATCCTATTGTCCACCTCAATCATATGAGGATATTCGTAGGACTACACAAGCCTACTGTCTTGATATTACTCACAAGACTTTACAACATCACCACCTAAATCATATGAGGATATTTGTAGGACTATACAAGCCTACTGTCTTGATATTACAATACTGGAGAATGAATCCTAATGTTGTAATCTCGACACTCCCTCTCAGTGAGGGAGACATTCTCTACCATACCAGGCTTATCTTGAAAGTGTTTAAACTTCGTCAGAAATAGCAGCTTGTCACAAATTTTCAATCTGCTCATCAGTACCTATGTACTAGAACTCATGACCATGAGTTCAATGAAGTTAAACTTCATCTCGAATGTGTTTTATCATAAAACACATATAGGGTTTTCGATAAATATTGACTATTAACACCTAATGACTATAGGCTCAAGTCTTTCACCCAAGTAGGTAGACTCCCAAGCTACACTACTCCTCAATATGTGGTACTATCCGCAAAACACATTTTATTTTGTAGTACTCTCATACATACATCTTTCTTCTATAGTACTAGTCGCAATACACTTAGATTTTGTAGTACTAACCTCAAATCACATCGCTTATCTCAAGCTAAAAAAATAGCTGGATAGCACAATCAAATAATAGTTCTGCCATGTATCAAATACAATAAAGATCCTATTATAATGTACCTCAAAGGTACTCAAACATATTCTTAGTAGTAAGCATAAAATACAACAGGTCTGCTCAAATACCAACTAACTACATACACAAAGTAGTATCATCTGGATCCAATCCAGAATAAAGTTTCTCTAAACTAGAAACCATGGATTTTTTTAAATCCATTACATACAAATTATACAACAAATGTGTAATAACATGTAGAAAGAAATACTTATCTTTCCTTTCACTCTTCAACATGTGTTGACTTCTTGAATCTTCTGTTATCTGGAGAATTTCTTTGTGAGCTTGTCATTCTCTGTGATGTTCTTCAAGTCATGATCACCTTCTCAATGATCCTTCTCTTTATATTTGTAGTACACCAACTACCTCTCCGATAGGTTTAAAGTGTTCTCTAACGGTCTAGACTATAAGTAGTCTATGATACTTTTGACCATGTCTCTTCTCATGTGGATTCTCTTCCACAAGCTATCACATCCCTCGGCTACCTAAGTCATGTGCGATGACTAACTGGTGGGGAATTTATCTGCTGTCGTCTATGAAGACACATCAATACTCCCTCTTCAACTAGAGGAGTTATTATGTACTATACCAAGCTTGTCCCGGACTTAAGCTTAATAAGAATGTTGGCAATGCTTCTCATCTATGGATATGTACCATGTCTCAAATATAACTAACTAGAGCCCTCAAAAATTTTACTACTTTTCAACATGCTCTATCTAGAGAAACATATGTGATCTTCCTCGATCACTATATTAGTCAGATTCCATATATATTTAAACCTCTCTTTTACTGATCAAGACATATATGAGTCCACATACACTTGTACCAAGTAGGTACCATAACACATGCTTTGTATATGTCTATGTACAAACTGCAAAGCACATAACAAATCCTGGGACCTATGACTAACCAAATACATCTCAATTGACTTGAGATCCTCCAAATATGAAATAAGAATTATAAAATTTCATATTTACCTTCATATGTGTGGCCATGGATTTGTAGTCCATCATCCTGAAACTCTTCAGGCTCTTAGTATACATTTTTCCTTAACTGAGGAAAATATTTGTTTGGTGACTGTTAGATTTTTAACATTAAGCTAGCATTATATTAGGATCTTTAATTGAGAGAACAACAAGAACAGCAATCAAACACAAGATAAAATGAACACAGTGTTTTTCCTCATGGAAACCATAAATGGAGAAAACCCCGCAACTTCCTCAGAGATAGAATTAGCACCAAAAGTAAAACCCAAAACAGTAAGATGATCTCCCGACAGCAGTAACCTTCTTTCTTCCTTGCCCCAGATTCTTCTCCTTCCTCAGCTATGTGCTACAACTGAGTGTGAGTGAGTGTGTGTTAAATAGAGAGGCTAGCTCTCTATATATACTAATTCCTAGCTTTACTAAACCCAACTAGGGCCAAATTCACTAGGTGAGTCTAATAACCCTAGTTCCCCGAAACTGTGGGGACTTTAACCCTTGAAAAATAGGAGGGTTACCCACATTGACTTGACATGACTTGATTACATTATATAAACTCCCGATCGGAACATTGGGGCATGACATGAATCAAGTACATTACAAATACATCTCGGAATAAACATCAGGTTACAATACATAAGAAATACAAGTGAATACATTCCGAAGTTACAATTACATCAACACTCCCTCTTAACTAGGAAGGTATTCTCTCGACACAATTTATCAGCACAAGTCTTCTTCTCTGTATCATCTGGATCATAATCAAGTCCTCGTCATCTTCACCTTCAATTCATCTCTATATTCAAGTCATCTTCATCTACAAGTCATATTCATCTAGATCTGGATCATCCCTCGATCTGGATCATCATCATTGGTTCTGGATCATCGCTCGATCTGGATCATCCCTCGATCTGGATCATCATTACTAGATCTAGATCATCCCTCGATTTTTATCATCTATGGAGCATCATCACTGGATCTGGATCATCCCTTGATCTGGATCATCACTATTGGATCATCATCACTGTATCATCATGGGTGCTATCTCATGATTCTTCTCGTCACAGGAAGTTCTACAGAGCCAGCCCTTTTTCATGTTGGTTGTAGGCCTAGCCTCCATGTAGGTCTTCTTCAGTGCTTATATCTGACCCTAAGTCAGAATGGCCCACCCAGCACTTATATCTAATCATGTAGGAACCAATCCTATAATCATATTATAAATGCATGCCTAGTACTCACATCTGATCATGTGGGAACACCTCCCACAACCCTGTCAGAAAGGCCCAGCACTCACATCCGTCAACCAATGTTGAAAAGGCTCAGCACTTACACTTGGCCATGTGAGGAACCAATCCTCCATGCCGAAAGGCTCTGCACTTACATCTGACAGCCAATGTCAGAAATGCTCAGCACTTATATATGACCATGCAAGGAACCAATCCTTCATGTCGAAAGGGCTCTGCACTTACATCTGAAAACCAATGTCAGAAGGGCTCTGCACTCACATCTGATCATGTAGGAACCAATCCTACAGTCACATCAGAATGGCCCTCAGTCCCAGACTGAGCTTTCCTGGTAACTGAAAAAGTTCCTCCATTCCAAGAATGGCATTCAGCACTTACTTCTGATCATGTAGGATCCAATCCTACAGTCACATCATAATGGCTTAGCACTCACATCTGACATGGAAGGAACCAATCCTCTCACCATGAAAAAATGGCTCAGCCCTTACATCTAACCATGGAAGGAACCAATCCTCTCACCATGTGAGAATGGCTCTGGGTCTCATCATTTCCCCTTGGAGGAAATCTCGACCTAGAGAACACCAAGCTTCTCCCTGAAGTATTCAAAATTCACCCTAGCCAATGGCTTTGTCAATACATTAGCTATATGTTCCTCCATCGCAACATATTGGAGCTTTACTACTCCCCTCTACACCATATCCTTGATATAGTGATACTTGATCTCGATATGCTTCGACTTGTCATGGAACACTGGATTCTCTGACAAATTCATGCAACTCTAGTTGTCACAATGTATACAAGTAGCATCGATGTTGAGATCAAAAAAATCAAACAGTAGCCTCCTCATCCATACTGCCTCACAACTAACTGAACAAGCTGCAACATACTCTACTTCAACTATACTTAGTGCCACATAGGATTGCTTCCTACTAAAGCAAGAGATCACACCTAATCCCATACTAAAACAGCACCTTGAAGTGCTCTTCCTACCGATGGCACTACCTACCCAATATGAATCAACATAACCCTCCAGGTTAATATTTTGATTCGCCTCATACTTGAGGCCATAATAAATTGTACCCTCAGGTACCTCAGAATATGCTTTGCAGCAATCAAGTGAACATGTCTCAGATATGTCAGGAACTTGCTTAAGGTGTTCATAGAAATAAAAATGTTTGGTCTCGTGTTCATCAAGTACATCAAGGACCCAATCATCTGATGATACATCATAGAATCAACCATCTCTGATGAAGCATCACTCAATAGCTTTAGGTTCAATGCCATATGTGTGGTCATGGCCTTGCAGTCCATCATCCCAAACCTCTTTAGGATCTCTACTACATACTTCCCTTGTCTGGGGGATATTCCATCCGCATTCTGCACACCTCCATGCCTAGAAAATAGTGCATCATACCCAAGTCCTTCATTTGGAACTCGGCAGTAAGCTTTCTCTTCGTATCAGCAATCAACCCATCCATACCTGCTACAAACATATTGTCTGCATACAGTAGGAGCATCAATGGGTTTCCATCTTCAACCTTGTAGTAAAGGTTGGAATCTGCTTTACTTTTGGTAAAGCCCAAACTGGATAGAAAGCTGTCAATTATGTCGTACCATGTCCTGGGTAGTTGTTTCAAACCATACAGGTATTTCTTCAATCTACACACATGAGACTCCCTGTCACGTGTCTCAAAACCGAGTGGTTTCTCTACATACTCTTCCTCTTCCACTACACCATTCAAGAAAGCAGTCTTGACATCCATTTGGTGTATCTTCCATTTCATCACTGCAGCCAGAGCAAGTACTGATCTGATGGAAGTGCATCTGGCTACAAGTGCAAAGGTTTCTTCATAATATATTCCTTCTTTCTGTGAGGATCCACGAGCCATGAATCTTGCCTTATATTTCTCTATGCTACCATCTGCAGCATGCTTGATCTTGTAGATCCATTTGGAAGTTACAACCGACTTCCCTTCTGGTATTGGTACAACATCCCAAACATCGTTCTTCATGATCGATTGATACTCTTCGATCATAGCACCCTTCCATTATTTATGTTATGTCGCTTCTTCATAATTGGAAGTTTCATTATTGATAAAGTCACATAGTACAGCTACATATCTAGAGCAGGATCTAGTTCTCTTTCTTTCTCTATGATTCTCTTTTGGAGCCCCATATCTTTCCGCACCTTGGATATCTTCTTGTACCCAAGCAGGTTTCCTCTTATGAGGATTCTTCTCTTGAGGTGGATCTATAGGTTCTTGTGGTTCTTCAAATTCTCGATCTTCTTCTTGAGTTTCTTCATTCTTGGTTGTGTCATGAATTCTGGGTGCTTCTGCTTCTTCAGGTTCTTCAGCAGATCTCTTTTTGGATTTGTTGTAAGCTGTGTCTTCATCAAATGTTACATCCCTGCTGATGTCGATCTTCTTGAATCCTAGGAAATATATTCTGTAAGCCTTCAATCTTTCAGAGTATCCCACAAATATACCCTTCTTTCCTGAAGGATCTAATTTTGTTCTCTTTTCTTTTGGAATGTGTATGTACACTGGACAGCCAAATATTCTGATATGGATGACTTCTGGTTTTTTGCTGGAAAAGACTTCTTCAGGTGTCTTGTTCTCGAGTACTCTGTGTGGTGTACGGTTATGTACATGCATTGCTGTTCTGGCAGCCTCTAACCCATAGATGCATGGGAAGATATTGATCATGAAGCATTGCTCTTGCAGCTTCCATGATAGTTCTATTCTTCCTTTCTACAACCCCATTCTGTTATGGATTATATGGAGTGGATAACTTCCTCTTAATCCCTGATTCTTTGCATAAGCCTTTGAATTCATTTGATGTGAATTCTCCGCCATTATCTAATCAAAAGGTCTTGATCTTCTTTTCTGTGTGGTTCTCGATCAGGGCTTTGAATTCATTGAACTTGCTGAAAACTTCATCTTTGTTCTTCATGAAGTAAATCCATGTCTTCCTAGAAAATTCATCATAGTATACATACCCACTTAGTGAACTTGATGACATTGGTCCGCATACATCAGAGTGGATGATTTCCAAGATTCCTTTTGCTTTGCTCTTGCTACTTGGAAATTTCTTCTTTGTATTCTTTCCTTTCACACATCCTTTGCAGACCCCTTCATGTTTTGCTTGAATTTTTGGAAGACCTTCAATAGCTTTTCTTGCAAATGTTAGTGCTATGTAATGCACATGTGCAAGCCTTCTGTTCCAAAGTTCATTTGGCTCTACTGATTCATGGAGAAAATCTTGTTCTGGATGGCCCTTCAATTTGTATAAACCTCCTTCTTGTTCTCCAATTACTATTGCATCGTCAATAGTATTTCCTTTTAACCACATCAAGACTTGGCCATCTACAAATGCAACCCTCATGTCTTTTGCATCCAGTGCCAATATGGATAGAATATTATTCTTTAGTCCTGGTACAAACAAGACATCCTTCATTTTCATAGACTTTCCAGAGTCTAGCTTGTAGGAGGATTCACCACTACCTTTTATGGGATATTGGTAGTCATCCCCAAGTTTCACCTTATGGGGTGATCTATGTTCAGATAGTTTCTTAAAATATTCCTTGAAACCTGTCATGTGTTTGGAAGCCCCACTGTCAATAAGCCAATCTTTGCTTCCATGAGTGATAGTTCCCGTGAGAGTAGAGATCAGAACATATTTGTATTCACTTGAAGAGTCTTCACTTTCTTGTTTTACTTTCTTCCTAGGAGGATCATCATCCTCATTAGTGTGAGCATGATGTCTTCTTTTGGATTTATTCTTCTTCTTGGATCCATTCTTATTCATGGGACAATTTCTAGCAAAGTGTCCTATTTCATCGCATGTATAACACCTGATTTTGGATGGATCCCTTCTTATAGGATTATTTTTCTGATGAGAATGCTTACCTTGGTGATGATGATTTTCCCTTCTTCCTTTCCTGGAATGTACTGTGAGAGCTTGATCTTCACTTCCCATATTTTTTTCTCGAGCTGCTATTCGAGCTTCTTCTTGAGAAAATTATTCCCATAATATATTGAACTTGACTAACTTCTTCCTAACGCATATTCCTTAGATGAAAGAATCCCATGACCTAGGAAGACCATTCAAGATTGTCATCACAATTTCTGCATTCTCCACTTCTTCATCTACTGCTTCCAGCTGTTCTTTGATCTGAGAGACCCTTGTGAAGTATGACTGGATGGTCTCCTCATTCTAGATCTTTACATTCTTCAACTGGTTCCTTAGATTTGTTGGCGGGAATATTTCACCTTCTGCGGACAGTAAGGTGTTCCACTGGCCTGAATGGTTCAAATCCAAAACAAATGAACGACAAAGGTTGAAGGCCCTCCCTGGATGTCGTAGATACCTGGAATGTGATGCTTCAATAGTAACCCTGTGTACCTACATCAGATCAAACACGCAAACACATCAAAGCTTCTAGAATATAATCTACTCATCCACGTTAGTGACTAAGGAATCTAACAACATATACAGGTGAAATCAAACAACAACAGTAGTGTGGGATGGAAATCAAATTTGCATTAAAATAAAAATGGAGAAGTTTACAACCAATTAAGCCTTCGTGTTGACATGCATCTCCATGAAACCAAAATTTTCATCCCCATAAGCTCCAACTTTTCTCTCTATGCTCTCCAATGGCTTGGGCCAAGTGGTCAATCTAATAGCATAACAATACCTTAATATTTCTCCCCTCAACCATGGACATGAGCTCATATTTATAAGGCTCAATGGATAGGAATGGTTGAGAGATTTGTGGATGAGGTGGCCTCTAAGATCCTATGATGGGATCTCGAGCTCAACTGACCCACAATGATAGGGATAAGGGAGGACACGAGGCTCATGATCTAGAAGTCTCGAGAATCCTCTCTTTTTCCCCTTTTACCCAGGGTATCACGTTTCTCCTCTTATGACAGAGCGGTTCAGGTAAGAACCACTTATGGACCAAGGGAAACAGGTGGTGGCACCGCTTATGGAAAACAACAGAAAGGTGGTGTGAGCAAGGAACCGCTCATGGCTAACAGGGAAAGCGCGGTGCTGAGTATTTTTATGTAGAATTGACAGACATCATGGGTTTCCTCTCTAAGTGCTGGGATTAAGGATAAGTAGGTATTTCAAAGGTCTTATCACATGATGATGATAGGATTTTGGTATAACAGGATGCCCCCCAAAGCATGAGTCTTAGAGGGATACGATAAATGAAAGCTTTGAGAGAGCAAGTCGTTTATACGAAGTGAAAATGTCGGCTCGATCGGAGCATGTTGTCAAGTAGGCATCTGTAGTACATCAGTATGTTGACTCATAGACACAAGTAACCAACTCATGGCTGCAGACCAATACAAGGCAGATCCATCAGAGGAATAAACAATCATGGCTACTAGAATACAACGTAGATCCATATGATATAGGACTCAAACTTGGACATAGCTACCAGACATACAATGTATATCTATTTCATACAGACGCAAATTTGAGCATAGCCATGACCATAGAAATGTGGATCCATGCTAGATATACAAAACTCCATCGCAACCTGGGGAAAAGCAATGAGCGCTTTAAACAAATACCCAGGGTCTTCATCTTGTCTTCTACAAAGTATGATTCTATCCATGTGATTACAATGATCTGAAGTCGAACATGGTAGAAACCACTTAATTACCAGCCAATGATGTGAACCGTTAACAAGTGCGAGGGAGATCACCATTAATGTCAATGATTCCTAAGGTACTCTAGTACAATCTACTGAGTGCGAATAGATGTCCTAATGTCGAACACCCAATCGATTCTATCAATCAAAAATAAATGATGTGAACCTATGTCGAGAGTGAGTGAGTCTGTCATTAAGGCATACATATCTCAAGGTACCAAAGATTGTTTCTACTACAATTTCTCGGATAATGAGCTGATGTCGACAGGAAAAGTCTCGTCGAAGGAGGGCCATGATGAGACCCACATCGAAGACACGAAACTCAAAACATAGTTCTGGAATGATGTGAATGTAGTAACCATAAGACTGACTCAAAAATACTGACACAAAGACTACACGGACTGAAGAGGTAAAACTTCTTCAAATCCCCTTTGAACATTGGGTGGCACGACAAAAGGACTTGGCAGCATGACTGAATGGGACAAACACACAATGTGATAGTGGACAATGCATTCTTTTGAAAGACTCAAAGGAGTGACATGACTCATGAGAGTGGATCATCGCAAAGATCAGCTGAATACCCAATTGACTGACATGATGTGCATACAAGTGCCATGTTCAAAGGTAATGACAAATAATTGCCATTATTTGCAAAATGATTCCCTTCCCATCTCCCCCATCATGGTTGATGAGTGCCTCTTTTAAGTTTTACAAGTTCAAAGAGGGTAACAAACACTCGATATAGCTTGTCGGAAGATAAGTCCAGACTCATATGTTTTACGAACCTGAGAGAGGAGGGGTTCATTCCCAAAACGGGCCTCTCAATGTTTAGTTTAACGAGTCCACTGAAAGAAAAATTGGTATCGTTCATGTTTAGAGAGTCTGAATGAATACAAAAGAAGACTCCATAGGGGTTTTTTTCGTATGATTTAGTCCCTAAGGCCCAAAAAAGTATAAAATCATACCTTAGGGAACTCTTCCAGTCATGATTGGCTGGAGTGTTCCTTTTTCGTAAATAGTCCTATCCAAACCGAAAAATAGATAACCTAACGTCGGACGGATGACTCTTCAAATACTTTAACGAGTGTGAAGAAGACAATATCGCTCAACGATCTTTTCGTATTTAGGGATCCTGAAAAGAGTTTAAAGATAACTCCATGAGGTTTTTTTACACAATGCCACTTTTTACGAGCCTAGAAAGAATCGGAAACGGACTCGAAAATATTTTCGTGTTTAAGGAGCCTGAAAAGGAGGTGAAAAGAAGACTCCATGATGCTTCTTTACACAATGTCAATTTTTACAAGCTTGGAAAGAAACTAAAATGGACTCGGACCTTTGATACTGGGTTTAAAGAGCATGACCAAAGTGTTGTAATAAATGCTCATCAACCTTTTCCATTTTATGAAAGTGCAAAAAAGCCATAAAAAAAATTCTAAGGCTTCTTACTATAGTTCTCTTATCCTACAATCGACTCAGAAACAAGTGTTAAATGAATTTATAACTACCATTAAGGGATTATGATAGATAAACTTCGACTAAAATATGATTTTATATCAAAACTATAGTATATCAGACCCAAAAATGCCTATATAAGTCATGTAAATAGTAAAAAATCAAATCATTTCACCATCTACCCATAGCGGAGAGAATTTGGAGCACTTTCTTAGTCATATCTTCAGCAACTAATACCGGGAGTTCCCATCATCCATTTTGAGCACCGTCAGTTGCAGGTAACAGCTAAAACCCTACTCTTTCATTTCATAGCATTTATTTTGAGTTTTGATGGGTTTTGGGCTCATATGGAAAGCCCTAAAACCTTAAAAGTGGGCACTGCGCATACCCCTTGCGGGATACATGGTACCTCCCAAGAACCACGCCTATAACATAGTTGACAGGAGGTGCCACCGCCTGTCTCCAACATTGCACAGGCGGTGCCAGCCGTGGAGATTTTAAACTAATAGCATGAGCAATAATAAGTCATTCTTTTGACTTTTAATGATTAGGGAACATTCTAATGCATGCTATGATTGTTTTTGGCAGGTCTTGGTTGCTCAAAACATGGTGATATGGAAAGAAATACAACATGACAATGATGATGCTTTCACTGAGAGAAATGCGAGTTGTATTGCTACATTATGAGATTGTGGGCTCCTAAAGTTCTTCCGGACTCCAAGCATGGTGTCACACGAGCGGTTACTAGATTACATACTGCGGATGTGGAATCCATAGCAGTAGTACTTTGAGGTGGGGGCCCATATTCTTACAGTGGAAGTAGAAGACATCTACTTCTTGACTGGTCTCTCAAGATGGGGTGCCCCCATCTCACTGACAGGTTCCCATGGAGGGGATATTACCACTCGAGAGCTTATAGATCATCACTGTGCTCCAGGGACAAGGACATTAGGGAAGAATATCCCCATCAGAGCAGTGATGGATGGGCCCCTACAGACCATCCTATTTAATATGCAGAGGGTAGTCGGGATTCAGGGTGTTCACCAAGCTTCTAGGGCACACATGTTATAGGCCATAGAGGCCATGGCACCCACGGTATTCAACTGGGCGGAAGCCATGCTTTTAATATTCAAAGATCAGCTAACTAAGTGTTGGCAGGGAGAGCTAAATCAGTTTGGATTTGGCTCCATTTTAGCCTACTTCTTCTTCGAGCGGGTTCCACAGATGAGACCTCAAGTGGTCTTCAGAAGCTTAAGAGCGCGGGACCCCCGTATGCTGAGGTGGGTCCAGATCATGGCTCGTACAGAAGCAGGTAGGGGAAAGGTGAAGTTTGATGACCCATTTTTCATATGGATCCAAGATCAGAGCCTCATGGTTGAGGATTATGCTTACGCAGGTATAGACTTCATCAGAGATTCTGACCCATTCCCACCTGGCAAACAGTGGGGCGACATCGGTAAGAAGCAAGAAACCCTAAAATGGATTAAATGTTGTTATGTTTTTTAATGTTGTATACTTTTTATGTTAAGTGATGAGACCTGTATATTCCCATGCAGATGTTGGAGTAGCGCGACCTGGAGGAGCTTCTCCGTTGGATAGGCGAGCTAGAGCCCGCTTTGTACCATAGGGTGATGATATCACTGGGGAGCTAGAGGGAAACCTGGAGAGGTTGACCTTGGATATCCTAGATGCTGCCATTGATGACCTCCCAATGAGATATCAGAGATCCACAGTGGGAGTACCGGGTCGATTCAGTAGGCTGCTACGTAGAGTAGCTCGAGCAGTGATGTGCTACCATGAGCATCACTAGTGTATGAGATATGTACTGAAAGCTGACAGTTTCTGGATTTTGTATGGTAGTTTCACCTGAAATCCTATGTTCTTCAGATGAGGTCTTGGGACCTAATTTTTGTAAACTTTTTGTATATATATATACAGACTTTTACCTGGTGTTTATATGTCTCAAATGGTAAATGTATTTTATATGAGTTTTATGTGTCTTTGAATGTTTATTTACAATGTACCATGTTTGATTTCAATGTCATGAATGGGAAATATGTCGATCTAGGATGTAATTAGCTAATGAGTCAGCAACTACATTATGTTCCCTAGGGATAGGCCTATAAGTGATGGTTTCAAATGATCTTTCTAGAAAACGCACTCTTCAGAAGAGGCAGAGGAGCACAGGGTTTCTAATAGTGTAAACATGGTTTAAATGGAAAACCACAAGTTGTGAGTCCATCAAGACTACTATATCACAAACATCCTCGGAGGTAGCTTCAGTCAGAAGACTAATGACTGCTTCATACTCGGTGATGTTATTAGTAGCGGGACCTATACAAACCGCTCCTGAACTAACCAAATCTTCAGCTGGGGAATAGAGGACCCAAGCAGCCGAGGCAAGATTCAAGGTATGGCAGCAAGAACCATCAGCGAAGCCATAGAAATCCATCTACATGACCAAAACATGGTATAAATAGATGCGGACACTAAACTAAAAACCATCTTGAAAATACTAAAAGTCAATCAATATACATATATACAAGATACTATCCAAGAAAGACCTAGGCATAGTACCTTTTCAGGTACATCCCATTGCGAGGTTTCCCCATAGGGATTCCATCATAATCAACGATCTCGTAGGCTCCTTTCTATGAAACCTTAGAAATGACGAAAGGTCCATACCACATGGACTCAAACTTACCCTTCCCTAGTTTGTCATATCTCTGATCATAAGTCAAAACTAGGTCACCCTTGTTAAAGACACGAGGTTGGACCAATTTATCATACTGTGCCTTGACGCATTTCTTATGTGCCTCATTAGCTAAGGCAGCATCTCTCTGAGTCTCGTCAAGGTTATTCAAGTACAAAAATCTTTCTTCCTCTGCGGAAGTGTCTGGGAGAAGTTCAACGGAAAGTTGTAAAGATGGAATTTGACATTGAATCGGTAAGACAGCTTCGTGTCCATAGACAAGCTGGAATGGCGTGAAACCAGTGGCTGTTTTCACCGAAGTCTGATAAGCCCAAAGAGTGGAGAAAAGAACGTGGTTCCATTTGGATTTATGATCTCCAACCATCCAACGAAGCATAGTTTTTAAAACTTTGTTAATGGCCTCTACCTGACCATTAGCTTGTGGATAATACGGCGTAGATTTTTCATGGAGAAAACCTAGCTTGGCACTTAGTTCCTCCATCATTTGATTACGAAAATGGGATCCGGGATCAGGAACAATGGACTGCGAGACTCCAAATCTAGCTATGCTATTATTGAACAAGAAGAGAGCGGCAATCTTACCATCTTCTGCGTATGTAGGCATGGCCTCAGCCCATTTTGTGAAATAATCAATGGCTACGATGATGTAACCATGCCCCCCAGCTGAGGTAGGATTACAATGCATGAAGTCAATCCCCCATTTGGTGAATGGGCCAACGACAAGGACAGGGTGTAGCAGAGCAGGATGGGTGCGCTTTTTAGGGTGAAGTGTTGACAAGGTGGGAATTTATTAACAGCCTCATGATAGTCTTTGAAGGTAGAAGGCTAGAAATATCCAATGCGAAGGATTTTTTGGGCTGTAGCCATCCCAGATAAATGACCACCACATGCTCTAGAGTAGAAATCATTCAACACATGTTCAGCCTCCTCATGGGTGAGGCGTCGCCAGAGAATAGATTCAATCCCACGTCTATACAAGGTATCATTCAGGATGAGGTAGTACTTTGCGTGGTGACGGATACGATGGAAATCATCATGGGATAAATGCAATTGAAATCATTTTGTTTGGAGATAAATAAGAAAATATACATAACAAGGATCAGTAGTGCTAATCAGGAATAGGAATTCATCTAGGAATGAATCACTGGGCTCAGATTTTGTCGAAGCACAGGGAAGATCACACATAAGCTCAGCAAAGACCAAGGATTTCTTTGATGTGGCTTTGGCAAATTCTAGATCAAACTCCTGAAGTATGACTATCCAGCAGGAGTACTTGCCCCCGAGCACCTGACGAGTCAAGATGTAATACATAGGGTTCTGGTCTGCCAATACAGTGGTAGTGCAGAGAAAAATGTAGTGACGAAACTTTTGTACAGCAATGACCGTGGCCAATGCTAACTTTTCCACACATGAATAGTGAGTTTTGAAATCCATGAGATTCTTACTGGCATAATAAATCATGTGCTCCTGACCATGGAGATTTTCCTGCACTAAAACCATAGCGATGGTAGTAGCGGAGGCAGCAATATACAAGAGAAAGTCCTTTGAATAATCCGGGGGGTGTATCATGGGTGAATGAGTCAGAGTGTGCTTAAGATTATCAAAGGAACGTTGGGCCTGGTCATCCGAGAAGAATGGAGTGTTCTTCTTAAGGAGATGCATATAACCGTGCGTTTTCTCTGCGAAATTGCACACAAAACGGAGGAGAAAGTTTGCCTTCCCTTGCAAAATTTGGAGTTCAAGGAGATTAGTTGGGGCTGGTAGATCTAGAATGGTGGCAATTTTCAAAGGATCAATCCAGATGCCATCTTTGAATACCACAAAACCTAGAAGACGTCCCGTCTCAACGCAACAAACACATTTATGGGGATTGAGCCGTATATTATAATGACGACATCTTAGGAATATCTCTCTAAGATGACCAGTGTGGTCCTCCCGTCGCTATGAATGAGCAGGGGGGTCATCAAGGTATGATTCAACAATATTTTTAATTTCATGAAACACATAGGACATCATGCGCTGGAACGTGGATCCAGCATTTTTCAAGCCAAAAGGTAACTTATTATATGCAAAGGTTCCCCATGGGAAAATGAATTTCATCTTATGCTGATTGGAGGGTAATATATCAATCTAATTATAGCCATAGAAGCCATCCATAAATGAAAAGATGACACTTCTGGCACAGTTGTCAATAATCTGATCGATATGCGGAGTAGGAAAGTTTTCCTTAAGACAAGATTTATTTAAATCCCTAAAGTCGATACAGACTCTAATGGAGCCCTGCTTTTTATTGACAGGGACAACATTCGATACCCATTCCATTAGGGGTACAGGATAAATAAACCCAGCTTTGAGAAGTTTCTCAATTTCAGTTTTTAATAACTACGACCTTTCGAGGATGGAATTTCCTTAGTTTTGTCCTTACAAGTTTAGCCGTGGGATAGGTTTTAATCTTATGGACCACAATGGATGGGTCAATCCTCGGCATCTCTTCATAGGACCAGGTGAAAATATTGCGGAATTATTTGAAAAGTGCCTTGTATGCTTCAGATTCATCTACCGAGCAGTTCTTCCCAACATGAACATGCTCGATAGTATCAGGCTTGGCTGATATGTCAATCGGATTCATCTAAGTAATGTTGCAAAGGTTTCCTTCAGAATCTGTATCTTATAACAATATAGGACTTTGGGGTACGTTGACAATATCAGTAGGAAACAAGGATGCAAAATCATGGCTAACTGAACTGGTGTTGGCAAGGAACATGGATCTATGATGGTGATCCTCCCAAATGGACTCATCCATATTCATGATCTCCATAATGGACTCATCAGAAGGAAAAGTCTCAGAGAGATAATCTAGAACAGGAAGAGAAGGTTCTAACTAGTACGGTAAATGGTAAGGATCCAAAGCCACTAGATGAAGGTCATCAATGCGATCATCGGACAAGGTTTGAATAGCGTCATACAGGGCTTCGTGTGAACTCAACGAGGTGGAATCAACAACATGTTTACCCTTAGGCTCATAATCAAATGAGGCAATCATATGGACTGTCGCGGTATCCGTGCTAGGAGGAGTGGATGGAAAAATCCCCATAAGGGATGAATCCTTCAACATGCCTACCCCAATCGACTGGTAAGGAGGAGGGGACTAGTCTAACATGGGGATGTTATTAGCCGTGGAGGTAGTAACATCCGGCGTACATAAATCAAGCTAATCAATAGTAACAATTCTCCCTAGATGTGGAAATTGGACTTTTCAGAATACTGTTGAGGCGACAACATTCATGGCATAGAACCAATTTATTCCTAAAAGGAGGTTGTAATCTAAGGGGGTATCTACCACTTCTACTTGAATGGAAACGGTTTTTCCCCCCAGCTCGACTGCTAGGGCTGATATGAGCCCATGGGGTTGGAAACCCCATCCGCCAAAGGATTTAAGGGTCGTAGGTGATGTTACAAGCTCAGAAGAACCGAGAGCCTTCCAACAAGACAGAGACAAAACTGAGGTCGAAGCTCCTTCATCTAGCATCGTTCGAAAAAATTTCTTCCCAACTACTTTCATAATGATCTAAAAAGCAAGTTTATGCGATAACCTAGACTTATAGTTCTCAACATTTAAATGAATCAAGTTAGTATTATCCAGGTCTAAATCTCCTAATGCTGTCAACAAGTTTTTGCGCTGTGTAGGGCAACTTTGGAGTACTTCTAAGGTAGAAATTGCACAAGGTTCCTGAGCAAGATCTTCAACTACATTATAAAATTGAGCAACTCGGGCATTAGGGTTAAATACTGCCTTCTGAAGAGTACTCTTAGGTGGATGCAAAATCATGTCGAGAGCAGGCTTCTCGATAGATAAGGGGACAGTAGACGAGGATTCCGGAGAACTAGTAGAGGGAGCTTTCCCTAAAGAAGAATGATCTTCTTTCCTATCTACGGGTTTGTCAAAATTATGACTTCGAGTTTGCAGATTGATGGTATCTGAGGACATCATATGAATTTCCTCTGATGAACTAGAGTTACCCTGATTAGAAATGTGGTCTATCAGTTGTTGTTGAGAAGGAAAAGGATCCGTGAGTACTGCGGGTGCGGGATTCGACTTCATAAACTGGGAGATTTCATCTCTACGAGGACACTCCTTTGAAAAATGGTCACCACCGCATAGCAGACAGGGAAATTTTGCCTTTCTTTTCCCTTTATCGTTATCACTATTGATTGGTCTTGGAGTCTCCTATTGGTTTCCAGGTTTTTTATTTCTATTTTTACCTTTATTTTTATTATTACCCGAGGTTTGAGTAATTTGAATAGAGTTGACCTCGGTGGAAACCTTAGGAGTCGAAGGAGTAGGGGTGGCAGTTTGGGTTTGCTTGAAAAGTTTCACTACTGACGAGGACTGGATTGAACCAACAATCCCATCAACAGGTACTTCTACTAGTGGCTTGGTGGGATGGGTGCTTGGGCGATGAGCTTGAGGAATCAAGTCATAAAGGGTTCCAGACTGGGAATAGACCAAGTCTAGATACTGGGCTCGACTAATAGCTTGTTCTTCAGTAACGGCACATCCCATAGCCACATCTAGGGCAATAGGAGGCAACAAGGATTTGGTAAACCAATCAGCTAGTAACTGATCCAGAATAGGGGCCTTAATAAGCCTTCTCCACCTTCTCCACTCGTGAATATGATTGGATATGTGGGTGGAGGTGTTCTGTTGCATAGAATTTAAAATATCAGTGCCCATTTCATAACAAATAGGGAGTTGAAATTGTGTAAGAAACACAGTTGCCAACGAGCCAAAATCCACAAACGAATTTTGTGGGAGTTCAATGTACCACTCCGCGGTTGTACCGGTCAAAGTTTGTTGAAAGATTCATAACCAAATGGAGTCATCCATCAGGAAGTTTGAAGAAAACCACAAATGGAATGTCATAACATGGTTCTTTGGATCGTCTCCCTACTTCCCATCGAACTTCGGTATATCTGATGGTAACTTTACCAGAATGGGAGGCCACGAGGGATTGTGTCGAATGGGGTCATTAATCAACTTGGACAAGTTAGGTAAGTCCAAAGTTGCTAGGAAAGGTAAGTGCTGGTTGGGTTACACATACTGGTAATATTTATATGGCATATAATTACCGGTAGTACCATAAGTGGACTGAAAGACAGGTTGCTGTGATGAAGAACTACAAGTAAATCCGCCCGCAAGGGGTTGATTTCTGAAATCAGGACCGTTAGGACCGCTAGGGCCTCCAGAAGGAGGACCACCAGGGCCACCGGGACCACTAGGACTACCGGGACCACTAGGACCACCAGGACCACCAGGAGGTGGACCACCAGACCCTCTAGAGCCATAAGGTGGAGGGCCACCAAACCCTCCAAATCCATAAGGAGGAAATCCACCAGGCCCCCCAAGACCACTAGGACCATACAGAGGAAAGTTTCTAGATCCTATGGGACCATTAGACCCCCCAGGGGGAGGGCCTCCATAAGGCGGTCCTCCGGCACCTCCCGCAGTATGTATAGGTATCCCCCCATAGTTGGCATGTAAGACCAATTGGGTTTCCCCCATGGCGTAAAAGTATTACTAGGGTATGTAATTCCAGCATAAGGCATCCATGTAGGATTAGGTGGATGATTAATATTAACTACAGGTATGTGATAACCATAACCTCCAAAAGATTGAATGGTTACAGTTTGTACCCCTGAGGGCTGACCTGAACTAGATGGGGGATTAACCACATTAGTATGGGTGAGAGGGACATAAACTGTAGATGGTCCTATATTAGAGGTCTGTCCTTAACTAGGTACAATTACGGTGTCAAATAACGTAGGTCATGCCGGGGGTTTCCCCCCGGCACTAGAAGGTACAGACGAAACAGGAATTGAAGGTAGAACCCCAGGTGCAAAATACCTAGGAGGATTAGGAACAGACATAACATGGGAGGTGGTGGTATTTTGACCTAGTTTATGGGGTGTTATTGGATGATTTATAATCAGTTTAATGGGTCTCATAGAATCGGCAAGTGAACGATATCCCATAGGAATAGATGTGGAACGTGATGGTGTTAGGCCTAATAGGTCATCTATTTGCTTGTCAATCTCCTATGCACAGAGAATGGTAGCACGGTATTGCCTATGTTCTTCTTCATCTTTGGAAGAGTTTAAATGGGTGCCAAATGAGGCAATGGCCTATCCTATAGGGGTATCGCAAAATGGAGCATTGGGACCAAAATCCGAACAGGTAGTATCATCAACATGACCTTCCATGGGAGAATGGAACGAGGTATTTCCCCGAGAAGGATGTTGGACCAAGGGAGGCGAGTGTGAAGAATATGGTCCTCCACTTTCTGGAACCACACTATCTCCCACTTGGGAGGTGGTAGTAGCTCCTTGGTCGATAGCTTCCATTGGATTTTCTCCTGAACCAGGAGTAAAATTGGGTGGCAAGCCCTGTACTCTTATGGAATGTCTTGACTCAGCCAGTTTGTATAGTTCCTATCTAACCTAGGGTCTGAAAAAATAGAAAGCACACCAAAATATTTCCCTACACAAGCTATAGGTCAAAACAAGCACACTTAAAATTATAGGAGGAGTTCAAAAAGTCAGGTCTCTCACCATGATTGTCAAGAAGGTGCCACTCGCAATATACCTCGAGGGTACGTGCGTAGTAATCTCCCTAAATGTTGTTTTCGGTGTATGGCTCCAAAAAAGACAACCAAAGGGATTTTCTTAGATAGATAAGGTATCCTAGTGGGGTATCCCGATATACTCAAGGTACGTGGGAGCTCGAATTGGTAGTAGTGTTTTCTAATGCATAATCGTACACAAGGGTCCTTCCAATATACAATCGAGTACGTGAAGTACCTTTCTATATACCTCAAGGGTACGTGAAAGGTCGTTCAATATACCGACGATACGTGGAAGAACTGTGTGAGTCCCGGAATGTAATGCGGACAAATAACGACAGCTCCTACGCTTAACAATGCCCGAACACGTCTCTAACCTATCACTCCAATTGCTACATAAATTTTAACCTATAACAACCGTTGATTTTAAAGTGGACGGTTAGGTGAATGCATGATGTTTTGATAGAAAAGTAAAACCATGCAGTATGCTTATGCAAAATATTTCACTTTATCGTTCAGTATGCCTACTTGAGAGAGGGAAAGAGAGTATTTTCTTTTGTTTCAAAACCAAAAATACTTCCAAACAACAGTCTTGAACACAAAATCAAAGACAAGAAGCGCTTTCCAAACTGATTTCTCGTTTCTGAAAGCAATAAGAAGGGGGAGAATCTCTTTTCCTAAAAGAAAAACAAGAAGCACACTACATGCAAATTCACTCTATCTTCATTTTCTCTCAAAACATGGGAAAATCTAACTTAAAACTACTATGTTTTTTATTTTGATGAGATGGTTCTAAATGCCTAAGAGACGAAAGAACATAAAGATCGTGAATGCTTGTGAAGCCAATCAGTGATCCAATGTCCAACACTCAATGATGATAACCTAGTCCCAGCCAAAAAATTTCTTTTTCAAAGGCAGAAAAAGAAGTTCTCTATGCAAACAAGAAATGAAACTAAGATGCTAATTAAATGTTCTTCTTTTAGTCTATATAGCAAAAACAAAAAGAAATCTTACTAACACACTAATCTTCTCAAAAAATAAGAAATCCTTTCACAAACACAACCAACAAGCACATAAGCAAATAAACAATCCAAAAGCCTAATCTAGCTTTTGAATTTCCCAATCAAACCAATCTTAAACCATAAAATTTCAAACCACAAGCATCAGATTCTGTCACATAATCCTGACAATGCAAGAATGAAAGCAAAACAACTCAAATTTTTACAAAAAATGAGGAAAAGGAGGTCTTGGAATGATGCCTACCTAACACCGCGCTTCTCGGATGTTGACAGAGCAGTTCTATCCTAGCACCACTTCTCGCCAACGGGATACAGGCGGTGGCATTGCATACTTCCCACTCTGTTTAGGCACTGGCACCGCTTCTCGCCCACTGCATAGAAGCGGTTCCCTATAAAAATAAAAAACACAAAGAGAATGATAGATCAAGTCAGAAAAAGACCAGATCATGGTAAAGGCTGATAGATTGAGTATAAAAACAGAGCATAAAAGGTTGAAATGATTCATATCTGAACAGATCTGGAAGTTTCAAACCCGAATTGATTGAGTCAAATAGCAGATTTGATTGAAAAGAGTTGGAGAAGGAGCTTGGATTCGGACAAGAGTTGAAGAACTGAGGAAGATCAAAACAACTGATACATATATCTATTCCCCAGTATGGTCACCAGATATGTTAGTAGGAGTATTTCACCTTCTGCGGACAGTAAGGTGTTCCACTGGCCTAAATGGTTCAGATCCAGAACAAGTGAATGACAAAGTTTGAAGACCCTCCCTGGACGTTGTAGATACCTGTAATGTGATGCTTCGATAGTAACCCTGTGTAATTGCAATCAGATCAAACACACAAACACATCAAAGCTGCCAGAATATAATCTACTAGTCCATGTTAGTGACTAAGGAATCTAACAACATATAGATGTGAAATCAAACAACAACAATAGTGTGGGATGGAAATCAGCTTTGCATTAAGATAAAAATGGATAAGTTTACAACCAATTAATCCTTAGTGTTGATATGCATCTCCATGAAACCGAAACTTTCATCCCCATAAGCTCCAAATTCGCTCTCTATGCTCTACAATGGCTTGGGCCAAGTGGTCAATCCAATAGCATAACAATACCTTAAGATTTCTCCCCTCAACCATGGACATGAGCTCATTTTTATAAGGCTCAATGGATAGGAATGGTTGAGATATTTGTGGATGAGGTGGCCTCTAAGATCCTATGATGGGGGATATCGAGCTCAACTAACCCACAATGATAGGGATAAGGGAGGACATGAGGCTCATGATCTAGAAGTCTTGAGAATCCTCTCTTTTTCCCCTTTTACCCAGGGTACTACGTTTATCCTCTTATGATAGAGAGGTTCAGGTAAGAACTGCTTATGGACCAAGGGAAACATGTGGTGACACTACTTATGGAAAACAGTAGAAAGGCAGTGCGAGCAAGGAACCGCTCATGGCTTTAAGGGAAAGTGCAGTGCTGAGCATTTTTATGTAGAATTGACAGACAACATGGGTTTCCTCTCTAATTTCTTGGATTAAGGACAAGTAGGTATTTCAAATGTCTTATCACATGACGATGACGGGATTTTGGTATAACAAGGGTCATCTTTCAATTAATGTTCTTCCCTTCAAACATTTTGGTTAGGGAATCAAACATAGCTTTAGGTGTCTTGAGGGAGGACACTTGTGGTATGAGGTGATCCTTGATTGAATCAACAATGATCCTATTTTCCATAACCAACTTATTCTTATGTAAGGCCTTAGCCTCATCTACCTCTGGAACTGGAACCTCCTCACTGATATAGGAGTCCAAATCATTTTCTTCCAGGACCAAGGAGATCCTATACTTCCAGGCTCAGAAGTTATCAACTCCCTCAATATTTTCATCAAGCTTGGTATGATGAGACATCTTAACTGAGAACCTCAAATGGAAATACAAAAGATTTATATCTTACCAGGTCAAGATGTCGGATCTGGATTTGGAGCTGAAATCTGTAGTGTTGGTTCAGGAGCAAATTAAGGTTTTTCTTTTCTGGAGTTCTTGTCCAACCAAATGCTATGATTTTGATCCCTAGCTTCTATTTTGAGGAGGTGATCAATCCAGGCCTGGGCTCACTGAAAAATTCCACTTCTGTGAAAAGCCTAATTTTCGGCAGTAGTGTCGGGTCCAAAACTGAAAAACCTTAGAATTGGATTCTTCCTCAACAGAAAGATGCATCCTAAGGAGGAGAGTTATTCCACCCTACTTTTGCTGAAAATATGTGGAGAGAGATCCACAAAGTAGGAATCCCTAGTTCCCGTAGCTGCACAGTGTCTTCTTCTCAGGTTAGCTCTGATACCATGTTAGATTTTTAACATTAAGCTAGCATTATATTAGGATCTTTATCTGAGAGAACACCAAGAACAGCAATCAAACACAAGAGACAATGAACACAGTGTTTTTCCTCGGGGAAACCATAAATGGAGAAAACCTCGCAACTTCCTCAGAGATAGAATCAGCACCAAAAGTAAAACCCAAAACAGTAAGATGATCTCCCGACAACAGTAACCTTCTTTCTTTCTTGCCCCAGTGTCTTCTCCTTCCTCAGATATGCGCTAAAACTAAATGTGAGTGAGTGTGTGTTAAATAGAGAGGCTAGCTCTCTATTTATACTAATTCCCGACTTGACTAAACCCAACTAGGGCTGACTTCACTAGGTGAGTCTAATAACCCTAGTTCCCTGGAACTGTGGGGAATTTAACCCTTGAACAATAGGAGGGTTACCCATATTGAATTGACATGACTTGATTACATTATAGAAACTCCCGATTGAAACATCAGGGCATGACATGACTCAAGTACATTACAAATACATCTCGGAATAAACATCGGGTTACAATACATAAGAAATACAAGTGAATACATTCCAAAGTTACAATTACTTCAACAGTGACTTCCACACCACTAATCATAAGAATCATAACAAGATTCTTGAATATAGTTCTCAAATTCCTTCTGAATATGAGCATGATGCATATCTCCTTTTTACAGGAGGTACATCAACCAGTTTACACTGGTTCTTCAGGAGCCAGTGAGACTAGCAACTCCCTATCACCATGTAAATGTGAGAATCATAATATGGGCCCTCCATCATGGAGACTCATGCTCATCTATATATAAAGCTCTTATTTGACATATAAATTTAAATAAGATAGAATATCTTCAGAAGTCTTCACATCTATAATTAATCCATCTTTTTTGTCCGCTTTCCAACAGACATAGGAACCTCCCAAATTTTTCTCTTCCAGGCTCAACCATCAGAATTAATCCACATTCATGTCCTTCTTTACTTGTAGGTAAGGGCATATTAATTTTCCCTACAAGACAAATTATTCTCATGGTTAGAACCATTTCATACTCATGAATTTTATTCACATGAAATACTTTCAATATACGGATAAATATTTACTTAGTTATGTACAGATATTGACCAACCGACTTATCATAACCCACTATACTCTTATGTACCAATATGTAGCCTTATATCATTCCAAAAATTCATTTTATGAAAGAAATATAAATCCTCATGTTCATATCTCATGAGGTAAGCATGAAGCCCTCTATCTAGCCAATCATGTAGTCTTATGTTCATAGTTTGTGAAACAATCATGCTGTCATAAATATCATGTCTTATGAATGATGTTTTCAACCTTATATCAGTCCTACATAAGTCTTATATCAATATTTATATCATCTTCCAAAATTTGGACTCATGAGATTGATAATATTCCAATAAAGATAGGAACAACAATGTCTATGCTAAACACAGTTCCAAGTCCAGGAATACAGATTGTAATAAAACAAAATCTGGTTTTATAAAAGCATATGATAATTAAATAATCATGCAGCCCGACATTCACATCTCATGAATCAATCATGCAGCCCAACATTCACATCTCATGAATCAATCGTGCATCTCTATATTTATGAAACAAGCATGCAACTCTATATTCATATCTTTATGAAACAATCATGCAGCCTTTATATTGATAATCATGCATGCTCTATATTCATATTTTATAAAATAATCATGCATGCTCTATATTCATATTTTATAAAATAATCATGCATGCTCTATATTCATATCTTATGAACAATCATGCATCCTCTATATGACTGTAATGAAACCATTCAAAAGCATATAGATATAAATAACATATAATAATAAAAAATTGGGTACTTATCATTTTATTGTTTTGCATGCTCACTCTTGATCTCTTCTTCTTTGTGGAGATTACTATAGTCCCTCAGTCTTGATCTCTTTGCAAATTTGAGAGCCTACAGGAGGTAGCAAATCTCTGCATGGAGAAATTGGATCCCATGCAAACTGAAGCGAATGTTCTTCTTTCAAATAAAACTTCTTCCAATGATCATCCTCTTATTTGGATGATATATCAAATCTATGAGGTTCTCATTATACACAAGATCCATTGAATAATGATAATATCCAACTTACAACTCTTGGGGTTGTTCCATCAATTAGTCCACTTTGAGAAAACGGTCATAACACGACTTCTAATAATTTCATATTCAAATAACTGATTGTATCTCTCATACATTTGTGGAGTTTTGAACTATTCTTTCAAGTAAGCTAAATCATCCAATTTTGGAAGTGGGTTTTCAACCGTTTTGTTTAATTCCTCACAGATTGATCAAAAAGTCTCCACGAAATTTATCTCCTGAAAAGTGATGGAAATGGTGCATGTTGACTTGCTCTTTAATTCGCCCTGCATAAAGAGTCCTCACTCAATGAGGTCAAGTAAACATCTAGATCATTCTTCTCAAGAATGATTCACATTCTTGCCTTCAATTTGGAAGTATATTCAAACTGGTCTTCCGATTGGATGAAGATCAATGCTATGGCTCCAAGCTCTTTGCTCGATACTTCTCAATATCAAGTAGGCTTTAGTTTCTTGTGCAAAATAAGCTCTTTCACACCCTTGCTCTGATACCATGTTAGTGATTGAGCAAAATATAAAGAAACTTGAACTTTAAAACTTTAAACCATAATAACATTGCATATAAATCTCATCAATAATACAAACACATAAATCAAACCATAGAACATAGGATATACCCTGGGAATACCCTCTGCTGATTCAAAGGATAAAAAACCCAGCAAATGATCTTAGAGTATGATAGATTAGTAGCAGAGAATTATTACAACACAATAGCATATTGATTTCACCGAGATCACTAGAGAGTGGAGATCGAATGGAACGCTGTATCTAACTTTCCAAGTGCATAGCACTTTAATAACAAGTCAAATTAGGTTTTACAACAAAAATAGAATGGTTGAATGTAGCAACAACTTGTTAACACTTAGAACACTGATCCATCTTTAATCATGCACCCCCATGATCTGGTGCCAAGATAGCTCTCTATAATTATCTCCCACAAGAATATATGTGCCTTCCATTAATTAACTAACTCTAACTGAGTTGTTAACTAAGCTGAACATAATGGTACTACATGCAACTAAATGGAACTGAGTGTAACTGCATACAACTAAGTGTAACTGAACTGAACTGAATGTAACTAAACTGTAATTGAATGTAACCGAACATAACTAGTGCTTCTCTATCAGTGTTTATTTCCAACAATCACTTGCATAAATTAAAGAGTTGATTCCTTAATTAACTGAACTTTGTTTACCATAACTATTACTCAACTGATATCTAATCAATTTGAGTTTACTTGGTGGCAACATATGTAATTCGATTTCTCTCTCTTTCTTTGTGCTTATATTAAATATCTGTACATGGCCCATATGTGTTTTCATTAAATAATCATCTTTATCATATCATACTCATAAGATTGTTTCCAAACCTATGATCATATGTATTTCCTGGGGTCATATAGTCACATGCTAAATTAAATCACTCTAGGGGTAGCTAATCCCTAAAGGATACTTGTAGCACCTTTTGACCATGACTAGCCATACACCACATTGTATATCTACTTTACATAGTAAATTACACCACCTCACAACATGAGGATATTCGTAGGAATACACACGCCTACAGTCCACCTCAATCATATGAGGATATTCGTAGGGCTACACAAGCCTACCGTCCACCTCAATCATATGAGGATATTCGTAGGACTACACAAGCCTACTGCATCACCACCTCAATCATATGAGGATATTCATAGGGCTACACACGCCTACTATCCACCTCAATCATATGAGAATAATCGTAGGACTACACAAGCATACTGCCCACCTCAATCATATGAGGATATTCATAGGACTGCACAAGCCTACTGTCTTGATATTACTCACAAGACTTTAGAACATCATCACCTCAATCATATGAGGATATTCGTAGGACTATACAAGCCTACTATCTTGATATTACAAGACTGGAGAATGACTCCTGATGTTGTAATCTCAACACAAAGTGTCTGGTTCTGGACAGACTCATGGAAACAATTTCCTCCCCTTAATCTGCAGTAGCCTCTTAACACTATTCAAGCAAACATCTCTCAAGTAGAATCAATAGTTGTTTCCACATAATGGGAAGTCTCTAATCTAGATTCTCTGTGGAAAATATGGAAGGACAATCATGCAGAACTAATCATCCCTAAAGATATTGATTTAAGCCCATGTAATGAGGAGATGGATCTAAGGTGCATTTGAATAAAATAGGATCCAAAAATTATCCATTAGGGGAATTCTCCCAAATGAACTTTAACTACTAAGGAAGCATATGGCCTGAAAGCTTCCTTCCACATACTGCTTTGTGATATTGTCTATAGAATATTTATAAACCAATATTTGGCCAAGTGAGTACATTTATTTGGTTAGTAATGCATAGAATCATATTGTGCTAGGACAACATTTGCAAGAGAAACTTTATAGGCCCATCGATATGTTCCCATTTCATGAAACAAGAAGAAATCATGGAGTGACTACTTAATATATGCCCTTATATATCCCATATATTGGATCAAATTGTGTAGTGTATGAAAACAATGGATAGGATTTAGGACATCATCTCCGACATGATTATTGATTGGTTCCCTTAATTCTTCAAGAATCCCATCCTAAACCATATATGGAAACTTTTTCTAGGTCTCTCGCTTTGTATCATATAGAAAGAGAGGAATCATGGAATTTTTAACTCCCAGACGCTCCCATGGAAAGACATATGGAAAAAAATCAAATGATCTATCTTAGAAATAGTAAAAACATCAAAATGGATTGCAAAATATATTTCCTATGAGTCAGATGAACAAGTCATTATCTCTATGTGGGACCTTCACCTCCCCACTTTTCAATCCTTACCCCCTTGTCGAGTGCTTCCCAGTAATATTTTGAACAAATGGAAGCACCCCCCTCCTGGTTTTCTCAAAATGAACTTTGATGGCACTTCCAAGGGTAACCTGGGACTAGCAAGATATGGAATCATCTTTAGGGATGATAAGGTAAACATAATCCACATTTTTGGCTGGTAGCATAGAACATGTCACAAATAATGTTGTCTCGTTATGGACCTTGATCAGAGGTATCTAGATGTCTATCCAAATGAATAGATTCCATTTTATTGTGGATGGAGCTAATCCTCACTCTTTTCTCCAAATTAATCAATGGTTCTCAACCAGCAAATATCTCTCCTATTTAGTGGTTTCTTTCTCACCTGGGTTTCCTAGAATCCATGTGTAATCCACATCTAGTCTTATTTCCCTCTCATGTTCGTCTGCAGGCTAATAAATTAGTTGATAGGCTAGCCAATTTAGGCATGAATAAAGGTAGTTTCAAGTTGGATTACTTAGCCTCTAAGAATCCTAACTCCCAAATCTATTGGAATACATGGATTTAGCTCAGTATATGGACTCACCCCTAGATGGGGTATCATCTAGCTAATTGTTGCTAAGGTGGAGAATGGTCAAGGGGCTATTTGGTGCTCAAATTCCTATCTTGATACATATTCAACAATCCTATGCCTTCTATGTTGGGCCTACTGACTACATTAATCACTCTCCATTCATAATGATCCCTATGAGGAGGATCCCATGTGTTGAAGGCATGATGGAATTAAATTTGCATCAAGGTTCATAAATGAATTTCTCTACTCGATTTCACTGGAAAAGGACGATTTTCATGTATCATTGATGTATGGTGAATTTTGATTATCAATGGAAATGAACTAGAATCTTTTTCATTTGATCTCCTCTCCCAACCTAAGAGTGAAATATCCCTCTCCTTGTGTCCTATGTCTAAGCACTATTTCGATCCCAATATGCCTTGTCTACATCTTTGGAGCCTCTTTCGTAGATCATTGAGGTGCACACTTCCGGTCTGAACACCATTGGAGTGATCTCTCAGGTTTTGAGGTGTTTACTGATAGTGCATCTTTGACTTTGATGGAAGGAAATTATGAACTTTGTAACTCCATAAATTCAAGGGACGATTTTTCTCCTTGGAGGTGTAAGGTTCAATGGTTTAATTGGAAGAGAAAGTCCCTGGGTTATGGTGAATGTATGGACTTCCCTCATATGGACCTAGCTAGAAAATTGACTAATGAAATGTTTGAGTATATTAAGCATAAATGAATTGGTTTCATTCCTATCCCTTTGCAAGATCAATCATTGGTTGAAGATTTTGACAGTTTCTACCACACTGATGTTTTAGTAAGGGAACCCTTGAACTTGTCTTTCAAAAATTGTAAAAACATGGAGGATTTGAAATATAGGATGGAATAAATGGATTAAAGAATTTCAATCCTTGTCACATGCTTTCACACCATTATCTTAGCAGTCATATGAATTCCATGTTAGTTGAAGATGTGGTTCTCTTCAATGAGCCTATCCCTCTCAAAGTGGGAATTGCTTATGATTCTCAGGTGGACGTAGTCTCGAATTCTGGTTAGTTCTAGTTTTTCCATGGTGACTTGTTCAATATTTTTTTTTAAGTTATATTAGTGTTAGTTAAGCTCATATGATTAAGAATTTTTGTTTGTTTTATAAATCCTATTTTGTCCAATGTATGAACTTTAGAATTTTTGTTAGCTTTGTCTATTTGATAGGGTTGGATCGGTTATCTTCTAGAATGATCTAAATATTTGAAACCCCTATGTAGATATTTTTTCCCGTTAGATATTTGAAATCCCTATGTACATATTTTTTCCCGTTTTTGAAAAAATATAATGTTATGCTCACTTACAAAAAAGAAGAAGAATCTTAAAAAGAGAAGGGATGTAGCCTAAAAGATGTAAATTTAAAACATACTCAACTATAAAAGGGGATATTTGTTTCATTTGGAGGATGGGGATGGTGATGGTGGGGAAAAGCATTTCCATATTAATTTGTACATTATTATAGCATATTAGAGGGAGAAGTTGAAATCGTTGTAATTGTTGGAGATGCATTTTGGTTACCATAATGCTATAGATTATTCTATAGGTTTCTCGATGACAATATCGATCAGACTTTATCTTTTGAATCTGCTGCTATGTATTGTCATTTATATTTGTAGATGTTGGAACTGGGATTTGGCAATCATCATGCTGATATGTAAATGATGTCTTTTGATTCATTAGGAATAACAAAGACTGGTATTTTTTCCTCTGAAAAAAAAAAAGAAATAATGTTTTTTATTTTATGAATTCAGAAATCATTTCATGTACATGTGTATATGAATATATTGTTTATGTATTTAGCAAATACATCAAATATACATGGACGTGTCTAATGTTTAGAAGCAATTAATTGCAAATAATTATTATCCATGAATATATATTGGTTTATTGATTGCAATAAATTATTTTATCACACAATGAGGCATTATATTTTATTGTATATTTCTTCTTTCATGTAATCAGATGTATGGACAATATAAATTAGAATTGAAAGGATAATCATTTATTCAAGTAGTTATAGGTGTATGGTTTCTCTTATATATATTATTTAGTGGAGAAATTACTTGCATTATTAAGAAATGTTATATTTTTGTTGTTCATTTGCATAATTGTTATATTAAAAAAAAAAAGAAAAAGAAAATAATAGTGGCAACTAGGCCTTTAAACAGTTAGGGACACCATACCAAGCGTGACCAAGTCTAACTCGAACTTACAATTAGGTGTCTTCCATTACTATTTACATGGACATATAATAAACATAAACACATTATCATTAATAAAATGTAGCAAATTTCCCTTCACACATATCTGTGAGTGGAAGGGATGCCCCCCTCCTCAAGCACCTTTATCCCTTCTAGTTGGATATTTGCAGTTGTGATGTTGGCTTTGGGTTCCACGCCAATGATCAATTTTCCCTTATATTGGTCCAAATCAAAGTCTGAGCAAAATTCTAACTCCAAATATTTTATCTGAGTCAATAATGAATGTTTCAAAAAACAATCATCAATGTTATTCCAGGGTCTTTTGTGGAACCCACGCCACTTTCTAGGTCCTTCTTCAATTATCATTACCCTTGTTTTTTTGTGGCTTGGACTGATTGTCTTGAGATTATGTATCCTTGATTTTTCCTTTTTCTATGAGTAAGAGATTCCTTTACCATGATTCTAGTATGGTTTATTCACATACCAAAACCCCTACTTATTATTTTGCTTAGTTTTTTTCTCAACTTCGACATCAACACACAAATCCTAGTGAGGAGATGTCCAAGAAGTCCATATTTTTTTGGATGTAACAATGTAGGATGTTTCGATACTTTAGAACCATGTTCTATTCAGATTCTTTGATACCCAGTTTTTAGCATAAGGTATGGAAGATATTGGTGAACTCCACACTGTTTGGTTTCTCTCTTCGCACAAATTTGTCCGTCACATATATTGGTCACCATATTTTTGAAAGGGTATAATTCCCCCTTAATGGAATCAATAAAATTTTCCCAAGTGAGTTATGTCATGTCTGTTGAAGGTTCATCTCTAGCATGTCTCTCCTAGTAACCATCCCACCAATATTTTACAAGGGGAGGGATTTAAGGTGCGGAGGTGATTTTTTGTTGTTGTTATCTTTTTAATGAAGTATTAACCCTCTAACATATTTAACCATTTCTCCAAAGAAGATGTTAGATTCCGAGAGACAAATCATGGGACATAAATAGTCATTACTTATATTTCACAAGAGAAATAAGAGAAGAATAATAATTTCTATTACACAATGAGTTGAAGAAGAATATGTGAAATCTTTAATACATTATTATTCATCATTATGGGTTAATATATAAAAAATCAAGGAATAATTTGAATACCTAAAGAGGCAGTTGAATCTACCAACCTAGACTGACTTTGGAGCTAACTCGGTGTGGGAAAATCACCACTAGAGATCACTAATGCAACTTCGAGTCACTGAAAGAGATCAAATCCAATTAAGTGAAGAGGGTAGGTGAACAAAGGAACCTATATTCCCTTGAATCATACAAACTGGCGCTAGAGACACTAGGAGTGATATAACTGATGGGGATAGGAGTACAACCGGACATAACTTAATACCTACCGGAGTCAACTGGTGGCACTCCAAGTGAGTTACTAAATTATAGATATTGATCCCCGGAGCACCAAATTCACGCAAAGAGGCACAGTAAGTGCCAGTTCTCTAGTAAATGTGTCCTCGATGCACTGGTGAAGTGATGAAGACCTCCTAATATAGGGAAATAAAAAAATAGACTAATGTGATCAAAGGGAGGATTAATAATAATCCTAACTTTGGATAAGCTGGGCCCTAGTAACTAATACCAAATGTCACCCATTGCAATCTAAATGTAAAAATTATTTGTCCATGTAAACTGAGGAAAAAGGAAAAACTGCATGGGGAAAATCCTTCCTCAAAAATGGAAATGGAACATAATCTAAATGAATATCTTCACTCTGTCTTTTTCTTCACTTGAATAATCTGAATGTACTTCTTCTTGATGATAAACATTGTGGAGTTGTTGTATATTCCTTGAATATGTATCAGTTTTCCAATGTTGTGTAGACAAAAAAACATGAGGAGAAACCCTTTGAAGCTCATATTCTGGTGATGAAGGAGAATGATATGAATGCTTACTGATGTGACAACATAAAATATCTTATTTGAACATTAAATCAGAGATGTAAAACTGATTTTTTCAATCATCTTCTAACCAAAGAACGCCAATGAAATCAACAGACTCAATTTCTAGTGTAGTTGCATAATGGTGAACTCGATCATAAACCTTCTTTCCAAACTGATGTGAAACCTTTCTAATTATGTAATAGATATTACAATACTCTGAAATATCATAAATTAAATCATATGGAGCAGCAAACAACCAAGGTATAGTGGCTCCAAAATATGGTTGAGTCACAGTAGGAAAACTAGGTGCAACTAGTCTACATTGACAACTGGGAAAATATGGAGAGAAGAAGGATATAAAATTTGACCTAATAAAGGTTATATCATATCAAAATGTATGTAAAATCATTCCACATATAACCAATGATATGGAAAATTAACCAATTACATAAAACAAAGACATGATAACAACTTTTACCAATGATACAATATAGGAAACCATGAAATTGTCTAGTTTACCAGCTGAAGAATTTGGGAGTTGTAGGGTATTATGAGCATAAAATGGATGGGATAGGGGTGTCATAACCTGAATATAAGCATGAAAATCATATTCTAAAAAAAAGAAATAAGAATCTGAATGGATTTTGAAATATTTTGTTGGAGGCAAGTCAGAAACTAGTGATAAAAAACTAGTATTGAGAGGAGATGGCTCTGGGAGACTGATAGGTATATTTTCCAAGGGAGGAAATGATATTTATAATTCTAATATATCAGAATGAGTATCAAAATCATATATATATCCACAAAATATTTTATTATACTAACCAAAGAATGACAATCATTACCTTTTATTGCATAGTGTGTTTGTGCCCTTGGGGATCAACAAAATTTTCCCTTCCTTCTTTTCTTACAAAATATGGAACATCAATGTTGTTCATTTTAAGCAATTGAGTCATAATGTCTATCTTATTTTTAAAACAAGATTTTTCATTGTGACAATATTTGATGCAATAAGTACACTTTGATCTTCCTTTCTTGTTTCCCTTCTTATTGGAGTTCGAGCCTTCATCAGTAGAGTAAGAACATTCATCTTCAGTGTCTAACTTTGGATTCTTCTCCTTCACTTTTATCTTTCCTTTGGACTTGAAATTATTTCTTTGAAGAGCTGCATGAGCATAATACTTCGATTTTTTTAGAGTCCCCATTTGAATAAGATTGACCTTCTCTTGAGTGAGAGAATCTATGAATGTATCTAGGGATGACATCCTCCAATTTTGAACTACAAGCATAGTAGCATGGAATTTTGACACAAAAACTGAGTATTCTAGAACCATGTTCAATAGGATGGAGAGGATTAATTGCTCTTCATTCTTCTCAATCCCACACTGCTTGAGAAAAATCATTAGTGACTTAAACTTGGTGATGAATTCCTCAATGGTTTTGAATTCACTTGGTCTCAATGAGATTAACTCATTCTTCAATTGATGTCCTCTAAGTTCATCTTGCTTTCTGAAGAGGGATTCAAGTTTGATCCACACTTCATTCGGTCCTATTAAGCAATCAATATGGAAAATAAGTTATGGAGTGAGAGAGAGAGAGAGAGGGAGAGAGAGAGGGAGAGAGAGAGAGAAAGAGAAAGCCATAATATTCATCCTTCATGTTATGCCACCTTTCCTTCTCAACAAGTGCATTAGGATCGATTTCTAAGGCCATATTAGCTATGTAGAGACCTATGTTGTGCAACAGTATCTCAATCTTGGCTTTCCATTCATGATAATTGAAGGAATTCAAGGTTACTATCTTAGATAGATCCATGCTTGTTGTTGCGCTATCAGAAATAAAAAAATTGTTAGATAAATAAACCTATACTTCAACAATGAGCACATTCTCTAGGTGCAACACACATAGATAAACTTCTCTGGATAGAATCCAGAGGGATAAATGCAATTATTCCAGGAATTATGTGGAACCCAACTACTTCTGGTGCATCAATGGAAGTATCTAAGGGAGATTAGAATATCTTAACCATGATATGATACCATATTAGATCCCAACAGACAAATCTTGGGACAGAAATAGTATTTACTTAGATTGCACAAGATAAATGAGAGAAGAAGAACAATTTATATTACATAATGAGTTGAAGAACAATATGAGATTATTATTATTATTATTATTATTATTATTATTATTCATTATTATTATTCATCATTATTATTCATCATTATGGGTGAATATATAATACAACATCAAGGAATAATTCGAATACCTAAAGAGGCAGTTGAATATACCAACCTAGACTGACTTAGGAGCTAACTTAGTGTGGGAAAATCACCACTAGAGATCAATAATGCAACTTCGAATCACTGAAAGAGTTCACAACCAGTTAGTTGAAGAGGGTAGGTGAACAAAGGCACCTATATTCCCTTGAATCATGAAAACTGGCGCTAGAGATAATGTGGGTGATCTAAATGATGGGGATCGGAGCACAATTGGACATAACTGAATACCTATTGGAGTCAACTGTTGGAAACTGCTGGTGGCACTTCGAGTGGGTTCCTAAATTATAGGTATTGATCCCCATAGCACCGAAATTCATGTTGAAAGGAACAGTAAGTGGTCAATGTCTAGTAGATGTGTCCCCCATGCACTGGTGAAGTTATGAAGACCTTTTAAAATAGGGAAAGAAACAAATAGACTAATGTGTTCAAAGGGAGGATTAATAATAATCCTAACATATGTATCTATATAGAATTCAAATAAAGGAATTTTAAAGTTAACTTATACCATGAAGGGTGATGTGTTGGGTTCTAATACCTTATACAATGAGCATGTGTGATTATTATTAGAGTTAAACATATAATATAATTAAGAATAGAACAAAACATAGTCACACATAATACACAAAAATTACCCTAGAAACCCCTCTTGTAAGGAAAACCAGCAAAGCAATGAGTTGTACCTCTCATCTATTAACAACACTCTTAAACTAGTGTTTACAACAATGATTTAGAAGATCGCTACAACTCAAGCATGAATTCACTACACTTGTACAATACCAACACAGTCTATTTAGTACACTACATTGCTTCTTATCTCTTATGTATCATTCATATCCTTCTACCTTACATCATATTTATATATGCAACACATACACCAGCTCATGGTACCCAAGTTAGTTGTGCTTAACTACTTATTAATGGTGGTCCATAAATTCCTAATTGAATGGAGTTATTCTATTACAGTCAACTTGATTGAGTCAACCATTGTCGATTATTCGTTGAGCCTCTCATCATATAAGTGTTCATCGAATCTATTTCCCTCTTTATTCTTGTCAAAATTTACCAACAACCATGCATGATGATGACTGTTTGGTTATACTATTCAACCCGTCAACCAAACTTATACCATCTGTCGAATTCAATTCTAGGCAACTTGCTACCATTCGACTACTGACTTCGACCTTCAATTTACATGAAAAGAATATAACACACCCATAATTCTCTCATTTGTTGTCTTATTTGCATACAAAGGATATTTTATACCTTTAGTTCACTTAACTAGGGATGACAAGCCCATTAATTCCCCACACCATGTAAAATTTGCAATCCTCACAAACTTGGTCAATAATTCTGCAATATTCTTCATAATGTCTACCTTTTCTAGCAACATTTTTTGGTTCTCCACCATGTCTCTCACAAAGTGATACTACACACCAATATGATTTGTCTTTGAATGGTTCCTTTCTAGGAATATTGCACTTTGAACTTCATAATCTAACCTATCAACTTTTTGTTTAAACCCAACATTTGAACACAGTCTCTACAACCAATCCTCCTATTTGTTTGCATGAATGGCTTCCATGTATGGAAGCATGAGTAGTCAACAATGAAATGATCAAATTCCTCTCACTCATCCAGCTAAATTCTCTGCATCATAACTGGAAAATGTATCCACTAGTTGACCATTTGCAGTTAAGATATACAACCCAGCTAGAGTCAATAAAACCATGTACATATATTTTCTTATCAGTTTTGGGTTTTCCTTGGTCGCATATTTTATAATCCTTTGTGCCACACAAATATCTGAAAAACTCTCTTGACTACGGTCTAGTTCTCATTTCTAGGTGTTAACATGTATCAACTAAATATTCCCACTGCATGGGCAATATCAGGTTGGGTATAGACCATTGCATATGTCATATTACCTACATCACTAGCATAGGGAACATGTGTCATGTACTCTATTTTTCCATGTGTCTTAGGACACTGTTCAATAGATAACTTAACTTGTACAAGAATAGGGACCTATTGCCCCCTGAACAACCCCCCTTAAAATTTCACAAAAATTTAGGCCCCCCCACTCGAAATTTTGTAAATACATCGATTTTGGTTGCTTTTGGTTTGTTTTATTTCAGTGAATGGTTTTATGGTTCTCTTCTCGGGTGTTTGGATTTCCACACATTCCTTGTTTCTTTGGACATATCTTTTTGGGATGATGATTTGTCATTTGCATCTTTTGGCTTCCTAGTTGCTTAACAACATTTGCTTGTCCTTGTTTGAGCTTATTCAAGTTGATTTCATGTGTTGGATTTCTTAAGTTGAATCAATTTACTGCTTCAATGGTGTCATCAAGATTTAGTCTTAAAACAACATAAATACATTTATGAGTAATTTAGTAGATCAACATAAATTATCTATTCACTTAATTTTATGTAAATTGATCCACGTCTAAAAATATATAAGGACTTTCATTAAAAATAATGACTTTCTCACTTTAATTATGACCGTTCATTGATAATTTTTTAATTACACGAAGACACCCATTTCTATGAAGCTATTATTTTTATGTTTTTTAGAGATAAATTTGATTATTCTTTTTAATTTATATAACAAATTTAATTACTCTTAAATAATAGACTATTAATATTATTTTGCATTCATGATTTAATATTGTATTATATTCATTTAATTATAATAAATAGTAAATAAACTTAAGTTATTTATAAGGTATAATGCATTAAAACACATTATCATTATACATATTCGTTAATGCATTTTTTAAATAATTTTTTTAAGATAAAATGATGGCTTTATAATTCTTATTTTGCAGAAACATAAGGTGATTAACTTTTATGATTTTAAATTATCAACAAAAGATGGATAGTTAATATAAGACGTGCATATCATTGAAATATTCTTTTCAAGACAGATTTGTAGTTAATGCGGCCAATGAAGTACAAAATTCACTATTTTACTATGATATTGTTTCATAAAATTTCAAAATTATTTACTATTACAAGGACGTGTCAACTCAAAGATAGATTATAGTTATGATCCAAAAAATCGTAAAAGATATAATGTTCCGATGAGAGTAGAAATGAGATTAGGGACTCTAAGCCCTAATCCAATCGCCTTTGGGAATACGGTGACACAAGAGGGAATATGGTGACACCACATCATTGAAGAAAGAGATCACGACAGATGGAAGTTAATTTTGTTTTGCATTTTATAAATTCGTGTCTTGAGATTGATATGTTGAAAATAACAGTTTTAATTTTTAAACACCATTCTTATTAGTCCCTGCCATCGGCTAGCGGGGACTCTATGAACGGCCTTGCCGTCATTTTCAACTAACCTGCACACAAAACAAAACAAAATATGAAGTAGTTTTCCCAAGTTTGCATTCAAACGAAATCAAAGCCGCTTTTTCCACCTATCAATATCATTGATCACTTAATTGAGGCCGCTTTCTCCACCAATCAGTAACCTTGGCCGCTTTTTCAACCAATCAAACACTTAAGGTTCTTATTTGGCCTCATAACGAGGCAGCCTGGTCATTTTTTCTAACAAAGCTTATGATAAAGTGAGCTTTTTATTTGCAACTTTATAAAACCAAGTCATGTTAGAAGTATCTAGCATTACTTCTTCTAACATTTACTATTAGACTTCTATGCAGCAAGGAACACAGTTTTGCATTGTCCTGGCAAGTGTCTTTTGATATGACACATGTTTTATTGCAGTGTATTGCATGCACCGCTTGGCAGATTGGCATAGGAGGGAAAGCAACTATAGGTAGCTCAGGCCGCACCATCATTTCCAGGCCGCACCATCATTTCCATACTACCTGTTCTTATTTCCGTGCTCCCCTCACAGTAACCTTCATAAATTTGAGATCTGGGAGACAGTCCAGCGTGGAGACCCTGCAGAAAGCTCATCCTGCAACTCCTCTTATTCTTAAAATCTGACTTATTCTTAAAATCTGAGACCTGGAGCTCGGCCAGGAATCGAACCCTCTACAAACTCCTTGGGGGACCTGAGAGAGGTACAAACTCCTTGGGGGACCTGAGAGCCCTCTCTCAGGCAAGACGAACTGAATAGAGGAGTGGCAGTCTTCATTGCTAAGGTGAATAATGACATGAAGCTGCAACCAGAACAAACGCTCCTTTTTACATATCAAAAGTGTGATTCCACTAGATGGTGATCAACACTCAGTTGGCCATAATTCCACTACAGCTCCTCTTCTTTTGTTTCTCCATTGTCGTGGGTGTTCTTTCATGACATAAAGTTTGAACCGGTACGCAATAACATTTATAAAAAAGCATGGTTAGCCAGCAACTTAGTTTTTTTCTTTTGTTTAATGAAATGAAAGCACAGTTAGCTAGCAACCTGGTTTTTTTATATCTTTGTCATGTTGTTTCAAGCTTAATAGCAATGAGCATGACCTTAAAATGGATTATAGATAGTATAATCATTTGATTAATTCATAGAGAAATTAGAACTGGGAATATAACTGCAAAGAGATAGACAATCCAGCCTATTGGGATTGACCAATGTCAATTACTTAGATTTTCATATATCACATAAGAAAGCATTTATGTAAATCTGTAATATTCCTATTGCAATCCTCTGGCATTTTGATGTTTACAGGAAATTTACCTTACCCTACATCAAAAACCTAAAAATAAGCGTGCTTGTTGATCGTAGTGCTCCTTTTCCTGCTTCACTCTCTCATTCCTTTCTAATAGCAGCCTCTCCTTCCAAAATTCTTTGCACCTGTGATAAATTTTATAATGACAAAAAAATGTTAGACAATCTACAGAAATTTCAAGTAGAATCAATATTTTCAATGAATATAATCAACCAATTTCTGGCTTGCGGCTGGTGTACCCATGTGAGAGGATAGTTTGCAAACTTACCTCCTTTGTGGCTTGCGGCTGGTGTACCCATGTGACAGGATACTTTGCAAACATACCTCCACGTTCTGGACTTGAGTTGGAGTGCTCAATAAATGCATAAATAATCATAGTTATGGTTCTCAAAATTGATTTATTTTGTAAACATATAAAAAAATATTTTAGAAAGATTTATAATTTCATCATATTACCTATAATATGTTGATTTTAATATTCAATCGTTAGTGACAAGCATCAAGCTCCTTCAAAGACGAGCAATGTTCAATACCTTGTAGCTCTCGTATCTCAAAACCAAGAATTAGTACTTAATTTTTAATTCTTTAACTGATTTAATTTGTGAATGATTGAAAAAATATATTTTAAAATTATTTCCCGTTTTGCTGCCATTAAGAAACATAAAATGATTAGCCATTAAAAACTAAAACGTTCACACAGCCACCACGAAGAGACAAAATTATAAGTGATAATGAACAAGAGGAGAAAACTTTAAATAAAAAGAGGACTTACTCGCATTGGGTTGGGTGAGCAAGGCCACAGTCTTTGCTATCAGAAGACATGTTTGCAAATTGTTAACAAAGAGAAAGAGCTGATACAAATTGCAATAGACAGAATTCGCTTCTATTTTTTGCTAATTGTTGAGGAAAACACCATCCTTCCAATGCATTTATAGATGGACAAGTCATAATAATTTCATAGATGGACAAGTCATAATAATTTCAGACGTTGTGCATAAAATTTCTGATGCGATTTTCACCTGCTAGTGGATTTAGAAACTATATAAATGTAAGTTGCAATGATTTTGTAAAATACTGTGTATAAGTTACTCTTTTATGTAAAATATATATATTGTAGTATTGGAGTTCAGGTAAAAATCATTTTTTACCTGCTAATTGCTACAGCTCACATGTACTTATTATTAAACTGCAACCGTTCTTATTAACTTCATTGTGGAGATCGCACTCATAATTAATTTCATACTTAATAAGCAAAAACAAAACAGGCGGAGCACCTGCATTGGCCAATGCCATTCAAATTAATCATCATGCACTATCATAATAATACCACTCTGAGAAGGCACTCTGATTATTATAACCTGGAATTCAATTAAAATGGTCTGAGAAGGATCCCAGTGCTGAACAAAGATACAAGGAAAAAATTATAAAAATGGCATAACTTATATCTTTTAAGAATCTGAGAATTTCTTTACATCCATTGCCTACTAATTTGGAATTTAACCTAATTACGAAGAACACACAATCAAATCCAGATTAGTGTAACAATTGAGGATTGTGCCACCCACTGTAACGTTCTTGCAGAATCCTGCAAGCCTAACCTAATGAGAATTTAAGCAAATTAATACAATATTTCCTGGCATTCCCCGTGTATGCCACAATGCATCTATGTGACCTTGCCTGTGAAATCCTTCAAAAATAAAATCAAAACCATGTTCCAAAGTCACAGATGGGGCAGTTATCTGCATCTTGTTATTTTTCTTCGTAGTATTGGGGTTCAGGTAAAAATCATTTTTTACCTGCTATCAAAGAACTGAAACAATGAGTACGATGTTTAAGTATTATATCTTACCTATTTTTCTTCCAAGCCCCTGCAGTCATGGATTTAAGGTAAGATAAGTCTCCCTTGGTCAAACATAAACTGGTACAAGCCTGGGTGACGACTAGTCTTGAAGGTTGCAGAATGAGCAGCCACTTGGTAGAGCAGCCCAGCCAGGGTCTTAATGGGTAATCTTTTCTTCATGACCATCTCCAGCTTATTCAATTGCCATGTGGTTAGACCATGTATGCGATGTGTGAGACATGTTAGACATTTGCTTAGATCACATGCATGCAGGCTATACGTGTCTAAAAATACCAACCCATCGTGTCCAAACTTCCCTTTACAAGTAGTTGTGCCAGTGTATTTAAGGGTTAAGTTCTAGAAACATTCACCTTTCGTGATGGTATTCTATAAGATACATGTAGCTTATACTCATTGCTCTATCTTATGAGGATAAAGCTCTATCTATTTAATGGGAATAGCTTTTTACCAAGGGTTTTAATATCATGTTTCAATGAACAGGTAGCCTAAGTAATCAGTAACACATATGAGTGGGATCACCGATGTGGATTGGAGTGCACTCTCTCGGTGAGAAGTGAATGTGTGCCGCGTCCATAATGTGAAAGAGAGCATCGAGATCGAGACTATAGTTGCAAAAGAAGACCATGAACACTATTTTGAAGTGCTCCTCCAGAAACACTAAGCTTTTAAACAATATTGTCTTGGTGCAATATCCACTCTCTACCTACACGCTCTTGTATTTTGGCGACTGTTCTTGCAGTACATCTATTGAAATGACCTTGTGGAAACCATAGACCATTGTGCTGAGTGGAGCTTCCACTATCGCTGTGATTGCATGGAGGTGGTGGAGCTGCGTTGAAGTATTGCAAGCATTTAACTTTTGGCATATTGCATTGTAAAGCATTCCTTTGTGGAGGTGTTGCATTGAGCGTGGTGTTTTAATTGAGTGCATGGAGCAGTGTGAAGGTACTACTTGGCTGCGTGGAGCTCTATTGGTAGTTGTGCAGATCATTTTGAAGACTAGTGTTGAAAACTTCTCTGGCATCATAAGCTTTGGTGAAAATTTTAGATGTTTTTTTCTCCATTAGAGGCATTGGTCGTATTTCTTTGTTTTTAAAGTATTCAATTTAACTCACTAGTGAAAATACAGGCCTACAAGCAATAATATATGCCATTATTGTCTTCTGCACATAGTCACCTATAGCGCTCCACCGCTCTGACACGGTTGTGAAGCACATCTTTTGGGAATGCCAATGTGCTAAAATTTGTTGGGAGTCGAAAGGATATAATACATTCTTCGAAAAATCATTCAAGTAATTAGTCTACAGAATGCCTGCCTACCACAAGAAGCTACTAGACTGGTCCACAAGAAGCTACTAGACTGGTCTAAAAGTTGAGATTCCAGAAAATTCTACCGAGTATGCCTGCCAGAATATATGACTGATAAGCTTGCTTGACACTTCAATATTGCACATATTGCATGGACAACCAAGAATCCTACTAAGCATGGAACAAACCAACTATTCTTTCAATTAGACAATTATACAATTGCATAAGGCAGGGACTTGCTGCCTTTAGCAGCTCCCCTTGTTTATATTAATTCTGTTTGCATTTTATAAAAGGGAATTTATTATTAGCCTTTATGATTGTGGCTCTAAATGGTTATCAATACTTTCCATAATATGTATTATATTGGCAATGAGTTGCTTTTCAAATTAAGATAATCACATATTTATTTCTTAAATGATAATTAGAACTGATACTTTACTTGGTTTGTTTTTTCATAAATATTAAGATCTTGAATTGTTATGTGACTGTGTTTCCATTTCAATTTAAGAAATCTTTTAATTTAAAAGATTTTTTTTGGTTTGGTTTGTAAACAACAAAATATTTACATAATTAATGTAAAACCAAACTGGTTATTAGTTAATTACTTTTGTTATTGTAAGATAGGATTTTATTTTGATAACCTTTAGCATATTGAAAGTGATTGTGTAGCGATATAGTTATAGTTTTTGGATCATATTTAGATCATGTTTTTATTAATTAGATTATTTTTTATTTTTTATATTTAGTTTTGAATTGGTTTTAATAATTTAGTCAAGATTCACGATCAAAATCTCTCTTTGGGGAGCAAATCCAGTTAGTAGTTAATGGAGTTGTAAAACTCGTTGAAGGTAACTACACCAAGTGACTTGGGACTAGGAAACTCTCATGTAGGGTTATTTGAAATCCTTGGATCAAGTTATATTCCTCATGTTGGGAAGCATGTCAAATATGCCCATCAACATGACCGTGACCAATTTTCACTACTGCATGTTGAAGCGTTTTAGAACTATCTCAACATATTTACTATTACTTAACTAGAGCCTTCTATCTCCTTGATATCTCTTTATTTCAATTCCAACAATGAAATGAGAAGCACTAAGATCATTCATGTTGAACTTGGAGGAAAATTGCAGTTTTACCTCCTTTATTAGATCCATGTTATTTATTACCAACATCATGTTGTCACCCTTCAAAATTATATATATGCAATGATCATCAACTTTCTTTCCATACACACAGTGATCAACTTAACTTCTCGCAAACCCCAACTATTGGATATACATATCAAATTTCTAGTACCACACCATGGGTGATTGCATTAAACAATAGAGAGACTTCTTGAGCTTTCATACCAACTCCTTCTCTCCTTTCAATATTGTAAATCTTTCAGGTTACTTCATATAAGCTTCTTCTTCAATATCACCATGAAGAAATGTTGTCTTTATGTCCATATGTTCGATTTCAAGATCAAATGTTGGAGCTAAAGAAATTAGTACCCTTATGGAAGTTATTTTAGTATAAGAGAAAATATCACCTAAATCGACTCCCTCGACTTGGGAATATCCCTTTGTTACTAGGAAATCCTTTTACTTCTCAACATGTCCCGCTCCATTAATCTTTTTCTTAAATACCCACTTATTGCATATGGGTTTCCTTACGTTTTGTAATGTGGCCAAGTCCCATGTTTTATTCTTCCTCGAGGAATCCATTTCTTCTTCCATGGACCTTTTCTAGAGTTTACACTCTGACATGTTGATCAAGGGCCCTTTATCATCCTGGATCATCTTAAATGGAAAGATAATGCAAATGCAGAGTGAAAATCAGGTCGACTATACCTTTTAGGTTGTTTCTTTGCTTGACTAGACCTCTTGATGACCATAATATATTGTTCCACCTCTTCGTTGGATTTAGTTGACTTGTCTAAACCCAGGTTTTTTGTCATTTACTTCAAACTCTTACTTTTCTAATCATTTTCTCTTATGGTATCTTCAATCCCAGAAGTACCTCCCACTTTTGTAAATGTCACATATCTACTATAAAATTCCTTCTTTGTGATTGGATTCCATAACTTATACCCCTTCACTCCATACTTATACTCAATGAAGATGCATTTGTCAAACTTGTTATCAATTTTTCTGCTTTTCTCCTTTGGGAAGTTCACAAAGTCATTACCCAAAGACTTCGACACATGTAAGAGAGGGATTCTTACTAGCCCATGCCTCATATGGAGTCTTTTCAAACATATTCACTGACAATGACATTCACTAGGTAACATGCTCTGTCGATTACTTTTGCCAGAATTCTTTTGTGGTAATTGCACCATTGAGCATGCTCCTTGCTTTCTCCATCAATGTTCTATTCATTCTTTCAGAAATTATGTTATGTTGAGGTGTGTATGGATTTGTGTTTTCTTGATTTATATTGTGTTATATATAGAATTGGTTGAACACCTTACCAGATAAATCTCCTTCATTATCAATTCTCAACATCTTGATATTTTTTCTAGTTTGATTTTCTACAAGATATTTGAACTCTTGAAGCTTCTCAAAGAAATCATATTTCTTCCTCAAAAAATAGGACCATTTCATTCTAGAGAAATCATCTATGGAATAGATGTAATATGTGATCTCCTAGTGATGGGACCAGTACTGGTCCAAACACATTACTATGTATTAAATCTGGTATTTCCTTGGCCCTGGTGACTTTAAATGAGAAACTTACATGACTATGTTTACCTTAAATGAAATGTTCACAAAAGTTTACTTCTTTAAAAAAATCAGAGAGACCTTCAACCATACTTTTATTATGCATAGCACGAAGTCATTTCTCTCAAAGGTGTCCCATATGTTGATGCCACAACATAGTCGAGTCAACTAGATAGTAATATATGTCATCGGATTTAAGAAAGACTATAGTGACACATCCATTAGTTTTTGTTCTTCCAAATAGTGTTCAGGTTTGGAATCTTCTCAATAGTACAATCGCTCTTCGCACCATCTTGCACTTATCTTTATCAAGTGCATACTACACACATGCATTCCCCATATTACTAATATAAATTAGGTTTTGAACCAAACCTAGGATATGAAACACACCTAGAATATTTCCTCTCTTTCCATATTTCAATTTTAGTTGAACTTTACCTCATCCTACAATCCTGGTCAGTGAATCATCTCTTAGAAGAACATCACCGCCTCCAAACTTCTCATATTCACATAACCATTCTCTGCATGGTGTCATATGAAATGATGCACCATAGTCGATCAACCAGGAACCATGATATTCCTATGTACTTGTCAAGGCCAAATAATTATCCCCTTTTTCTTTAGTCAAATTCCTACTTCTAGTTGACTTAGCTTTCTCAGATAATTTTATCTTCTAAACTTTCGTCAAATTACAGTCTCTCTTATCTACATTTCCAACATTTCCTTATAATTGGACTAGGGGATTTAGATATGGTATTTTATATACCTCTCGAATTTGATCTTTTATTAGAGGGTTTTCCTTTTCCTCTGTAGATTAGTAGACCTCTCACCACTAGGGCATTGTGGATCAAACCTTCCATGTTCTATCATATCATCGCCTCTAATAACAAATATGCAACCACATCATCAATATTCAACGTGGTATTATTTCTTTCAATATCCATGAGAATTCTATCCCATGAGTATGGAAAAGAACAAAATAGAATGATACATTTATCCTCCTCAATAATTTTAATATACACAGAAAACAACCAACAAATTACATTGTTAAATGCAGTTCTCTATAACCAAGTATCCCTCATTCATTCTCTGAAGAAATAACTTCTTTCGAAGAAACAACTTGTTTACTAGATATTTTGACTGGTACATGTTCCTGAATTTTTCTCATACATTCTTTGCAGTGTCTTCTTCTAAGCCATTCAATAATATAATTTTTTTTAAACAAATTCGGATTGAACTCCTTGATTTCTTATTGATATTTTGCCAATATTCCCTTGACATGCCATTCAAAGAGGTTCAAGGGAAAAAAAAACCCATTATTCTCGATCCATACGGATTTCCTCCCTTTTAAGATTCCAAAGCTCAAAATTTTGTCCATTAAACTTTTCAATTTCTATACTCAAATTTTTTACCATTCTTAACTATGAATCAGTCATTCTAAAACTCCCACTAAAACTAGGTATTTTCTAGATCTTGGAGCAAGCCATATCCTCAGCAACAAAGGCATCCACTTGAAGCCAAATATAGCTCTAAATTCTTGGGTTATAATACCTTTTACAATGAGCATGCATAATGATTCATATAGTTAAATGTATAGCAAAATTAACAATGGCACAAAACATAGTCTCACACAGTAAACAAAAATTACCCTGGAAACCCCTCTACCAAGGAAATCCAAGAAACTAGTGAGATTTACCAGTCATCTATTAACAACACTCTTAAACCAATTTTTACAACGACTGATTTATAACATCACTACAACTCTAGCATGAAATCACTACACTTGTATTGTACCAACACAATCTAGTCAGTACGCTATAGTATATCTTATCTCTTGCGTTTCATTCATAGCCTTCTGCCTTAAGTCATATCTATAGATTCAACACATACACTAGCTCATGGTACACAAGTTAGTTATGGATAACTTCTCATTGATGGTGGTCCATAACTTCCTAACTAAATGCATTTATTATGTTACAGTTGAATTGACTAAATCAACCATAGTGTACTTCCCATTAAGCCTCTCTTTTTCCAAGTGTTCTTTGAATCCATTTCCTGCTTTATGCTTGTGATCTTTCCCCATCGACTAGCCGTGATCGATGACAAGTCGACTCTACTAGTTGGGTTGTTGAAAAGACTTCTACCATCTAGTGGCTTCAATTCCAATAGACTTGTTACTAGGTAAACTATCGACTTTGAATGTTTATTTACATGAAAAGAATATAACAAACTCAACATGTTTTTCCTTCGTAATGGTATTTGGTTGAAAGTGTCTATGTTGTTATTGGTAGCCATCGAAGTATCTATGAAAAACTATCCATCACCTTGTTCGTTTGTCGCACAAAGGCTTCCTTGATAAACAAATTAATAGGATACCCTAGCAACCTACTCCATCATCTCTCTTTCTTTTACCATGTGAGGATTCTTGTGCCAACAAGAGTGGCTTTGTCAAATATCAATTACTTTGAGATTAAACTCTTGATACCAATATATCATTAGACACATGCACCAAGAAGAAACAAAGAAATTTTCTTTGTTACCACCAATATGGATTATTTACAGAACAAAATGAAAGAAGAAATATAAAATGGAAACTCATACACAAATACATTGTAGAGAGCATGGTAGTACAATAATATCCAAATTATAGTAATGAATGAAATGGAAAAATACTATAAACAACAAAATAATACAAACTATCTAGAATGGTGGTACCTTATCTCTTAAGAGATATGTGTCACCTATGTTAATTCTCAAGAATATCATTACAAGAGGCCAAAAATACCTGTTTAACATACAACTTTAAACTCTAAGAGTCAAAAACTTTAAAAGATAAGAAAAAAAACCTAACCCTTGGATATGAAGTGGCAAAAGGAATGTGGGCCTTGAGGAGTCTAGTTGACATGTCAAGTTCCTAGGGCTGCAACTTCCACATAAAATATCTATTCGGGGTGCACAATATTCTATTGGAAATATATATGATAAGAATAATGTTGATCAAGGATTAGGAAATCCTTTTACAAACCTAAGTCGTTGAAAAACACTATTTAGGGCCTAAAAAATGCACTGGAAGTTTAGGACCTAGAAAAATATAGAAAAACTATCAGTATGGAGAATGGTTTTGAGTTGGTGGAATAGGTGGGTGCTCGTTGATATCCATTTGGGTCATTATATTCAAATAATTAATAGTTTTTCATATACTGTTCCTCATAATCCTCCTCAAAATCACACCACCCAAATATGTCTCTTGTATAGTCCCCTTAGATATTCCTCCAAAATTCCATCCTTTCGATTGCTTCACATGATTCGTATAGTTTTGTTACTTGATTATTTATAAGTAGTTGTTGAGTATGGACTACTTCAAATTTCTTCAAATTCAAGTTATATGTTGATGGAGGAGCATCCATGATTCAACAAGCTATCCTGCACAATCATAGGCTAGATGTTGATGTTATTACATGTGTGGTTGTCGCTATAGAAGTAGGGCACTACTATGGGAGATGATACACATGGTGTTGCAGCAAGCTAGTTCAGGTTACACCGAACATAATATCATGTTGTTGTTACTCATTCTAGTACTCGTGACATTAATCATGATTATACTTGTGTGAATATAGAAAGAGGATGGAGACTTGGTGCATTATATCTACAAGTGGCAATTATGTCCATAGTAAAATAGTTGAACCTATAGTAACAACAAATAGTTAATAATAAACTAGTTAGCAATACATATGTCATTAATTAATAATGTGATAATAAATGGCACATTGTTACTATGGTTTCTTTTATTAATAAATTATATTTAGGTTTAGGTTTAGGTTTTATGTCTCGTTAGAACTTGGAATAAAAAAACTCTCATTCCCTGATAATTGAATCAAATCGTTGCCATCCGCAAAATGGATTAGTGGGAGTTCAACATTTTGGCTCTTCGTATTCCAATCTTTCTTATATCAATGAGAATGGGAAGGGATAATAAAAAAAGGAGGAGCATAGGTAGAAGCTTAGATACCTGCAATGCCCCCATTTTTATTGTAATAGCATGGAGAACCCCCTATCCCTTGAGAAACCCATGATTCATATTGGAATAATAATCTAATTAATGATGGGTTCATTTTGATAAAATAATTACCCATGGTAGGATTATAAATATTTAATTATTAAATATTATGAATTTATTTCATTTTTACACCTAATACATGTGCTTGGTGGCTAAGGTGGTGCATGGGGCCTTGTGGACCCAATTAGTTGTAATTGTAAATGGAAACTAGGGGAAAATAAAGAAATGTCCATAAATCCAGGAAAAATATAGAAAGTGGAAGAAAAAGCAATCAACCAGAAAAGCAGTGCAAAAAGAAGGCAAGTGCAGAAAAGTTGTCAGGATGAAAAGAAGAAAACTTTTGGAGGGCACAATTTCTAAATAGGAAAAAAGGTAATTCATCCTAAAAGCAATAATGCCACAATTTCTAAAGAGGATAAAATCAAGTCATTTTAAAAGTAGGAAACTCTAGGAGGGCACATTTTCCAAAGGGAGAAAAAGGAATGCCAGGGGAAAAGCAAGAATGCAAGCTAGTTTCATCATTCATTCATGAGGGCACATTGGGTAGGTGAAGTGGACCACCTATTGAACCAAATTCAAACTTGAATACTAATTATGATATAAAACAATTATAGCACATCACTGTCACAACTTTTGATCAATTTTGTTTTGAGTTTGAGAGTTTCTCTCAAGGTTGAGTGTTGTGCCTCAACTGGAGATTTAGGTGATGTGCCCCTTAGCCAATATTTCTTGTGCTTTGGTCTCTAAAGTCATGGAATCCATTGAATAATTTTATTTTTCAGGTGTTGATGTCGTTTTTATTCCATTATCAGATCATCCAAAAGAGCTTGGAGGCCTCCTATCAGTGACATTCTTTGTTGTTCTCTCCTTCTCTCATTTCTATGAAGTTCTGGAAAATTTTGGGGTAATGTAATGGGAATTTAGACCCCAATATGACATGTTTCATGTTTGGATGCCCAATACATTGCTTTTTATCATGTTCATACCACTTTCATGTCACTAACAGAGTTTGGGAGGTTTAGGGATCAATTATCCTTGGTTTCCTAGCTCTGGAGCCATATTTTGGGAGTTTTTCTATGAGAGGTTACATATGTGATCTGAATATATTCAGAATCTTTTTTAACCATTAATTTTCATGTGAAATTTATATGTTAATTACTCATAAAAAAGCTTAAAAGATGAAAATTTGAATGCTTAAATCAATCACATAAGAAAATAAAAGAGATATGCAAACCATAAAATGAAGACAACAACTCATAACAGAGTTCACCCCTCTCAAGCTACGTCTCTAGGCCACTTCCAATGGGAAGGCCAATCTTATTAAGTCTTCAAAATCATGCAAAGTGTGTTTCTGGAGTCACTTCAGAATTATGTCAGTCAGATGCAAAAACAGACCGCACCACTGCGTTCCTCTCAAAAAATCGAGAAAAATGAGTATACACTCGAATACCTTTGCTTGAGGCCTCCTCTGGCATGCAATTCAAGGAAAAAATTCTGCACAAATGACAAACTATATAGAATGTGTACAGATTCCACCTGAGGATCCATGTAAAAAATTCCTTGAACTCTATGCAGAAATTGCCTTGGGAAGCATGCACAATTTCCTTGGGAAGCATGCCAATACTTCCTTGGGAAGAATTCCAATACCACCTTGGGAAGCATGCCAATACCAACTTGGGAAGAATTTCAATACCATCTTGGGAAGCATGCTAATACCACCTTGGGAAGCATGCCAATACTGCCTTGGGAACTGTGTAATCAACTATGTTCATTGTCTCGAAATCTGTGCCATAACATGGTTTTTATAGTTGTTTTGGTGGCATATAATATATTATATGGTATTGGTTATGACTTAGATTTCCACCACTTGTTTAAAATATGGTTTATAACTTTTAATGGGGGCCTCCGAGTGTTGGCATGGGGTCGAGGGCTATGCCCTTGGCACCTCCCCATTTTTCAAAGCTTAAACACATTTAAACTTAAATAGATATTTCGCCATATAACTTACAAGGAATACACATAGGCGGGTTGGTTAAGCAGGCTTGGTGAAAGCTTTGGTTGCTCTTGGAGGTCATGGGGTAGAGTCCCATGGACTCCCAAATTTTTACTAAAAATTTTAACTATTTTTTCCCAAATTGACCATTTTTTACCAAAATTGTCAAAACTTCAACTGTTGACAACTTATTCATCCAAAGGTCTTTTTCCACGAAACAAGCACTGTCGGAAATATCTTGACGAGCTCATTCACCTTGTAATATTTAATTTACATTTTGAATCATTTGAATTCAATTGACTAGGAGATGATCCTCCTGGATCAAACCTTCCCACTAGGAAGCTTTTGGACCACCAAAAGCCTGAATCATTGATAATTCAAGTGAGGGCATGTTCATCTCACTTGTCAAGTATCACCTATCTATTCTTCTTGGAACATGTACAACCATAACAGGTGCATTGTAGTGAAATGACACTTCCTTTTCATGCTTATTATTATTTTTCTCCTTACATTGCATAGACTTAAGTGCCAAATTCTGACTTGCATTAGCAACCGTTTTTAATTGTTGTGTAGTTCCCAATGATTCATCATTTTTAAATGTATATGAATGCACTATGTACTCAATTCTTTCTTTGAATAAGTGATAATGATTATTTTCTCTATAGAATATTTCTCTTCGATCATATAAGTACGTACTACCTAACACAATTCCACAGATATCTAATGGAACCACATCAAATTCAACCTCATCTGCAAACTTAGATGTAATTGCAAACTTTAGATCACACTAATTTGTTACTTGTAATATTTTATCCTTGCATACCCATCCTAATGGATAAGGTTTCTTGTGTGGTTTTGTTGTTAATCCCAACTGCTTAACTACTTCTTCGAAAATGAGATTAGCTTGGGGTCCACTATCTATGAGTGTGTCGATTTTAGTTTGTTTCGTAATCACCCTTATATGAAACAATGCATTCCTCTTTTTATCCTTATAAATGACATGATATTTAGAAGTAGAAGAACATGAAGAACCAATGTTAGAATCATTACCAACAATATATTTACCTTTCACACCTACGATTGTTATCTTTGTTTCGTCCTCGGAATTTGATCCAAGGTCCTCAACGATAACTGTGGATTTTTTCTTCCCCTTCCGATCCTTGAACCACTTTGGTTTTATTTATGGATGTAGCTTTCAACAATTTTCATCATCAATCCCATCTTTTTGGCAATGCGAACATGAAATATTTGTATCTCCTTTCTTCATGGTAGCTATATGCTTTCCTTTCCCTTTTTCCTTGTCTTCTTTTGCCTGGATAGATTCAACTGAAGGAACATCATGAACACTCTTCCATTTAGATTCAATGTGTGTAGCTTGAACACATACCTACTCAAGGTTAATAGGATTAAACATAAGTATTGTATGACACAAATAACTATGTAATCCTCAAATAAACTTAAGAATAATTTCCTGAGTATAAAGAGGTATGCCCAAAATCAAATCTCTTTTTCTAAATTCCCAAGTGTACTCTGGACATTCTGACCTTATCCTTAAGTTTTTCCAATCCATCATGGCTTCTTGTATGTATCCTAATGGATAAAATTTCTTTTTTTAACGCAACAGTGAACTCATACCAGGAAAACATAATTTTACCTTTTGTAAGGAGGTTTTCCTCCATCTTACTTTCCCACCAAATGAGTGTGTTGTCTCCAAGTTGCAAAGTAGCCAACTAGGCCTTTTCTTTATCATCTGCAAGCTTATGAATCCTGCAATACACCTCAATTTTTTTGATCCAATCATCTAGTTTTTCTATGTTAAGTTCACCATTATATGTGGGAAATTCAAACTTAATATCAAGTTTTAAATAAGGTAAGTCAAACTTATCCTTATCAAGTTGTTTCTTTGTATTTAAAGAAGCATCCCTGGAGCTTTCAGAAGAAGAAGAAGAATATGGAGAAGAAGGTTCAGAATGGTCTTTTTCTTTTCCCCAAGCATTATCCTTTGCTTGCTCCTTCTTTGTTTTATTTTTTCCAACATCTCTTGATAATATGCAAACAACTTTTCTACTTTGTCTACCATCTGATAGAAATCCTTATGGAAGGCCTTATCATCTTCTCCTCAGTAGTCTTCATCTTCCAATTTCTCTCTTCGATGTGCATGCCCCATCTCTGGATTAAAAGCTTCAAGTACACGTTCACCTCACTTTAGCATGGATCTTGTTAACATAAACTCACAATGCAATGGTTAAGCTTCTCTAATACCAAACTTGATATGAAAATCTTCAGGATATTTTTTAACCATTAATTTTCATGTGAAATTTATATGTTAATTACTCATAAATAGGCTTAAAAGATGAAAATTTTGATTCTTAAATCAATCACATAATCAAGTAAAAGAGATATGAAAACCATAAAATGAAAACTACAGCTGGTAACGGAGTTCACCCCTCCTGGGATACGTCTCTGTGCCACTTCCAATGGGAAGCATAATATTATTAATTCTTCAAAAGCTTATAAAATGTGTTTCTGGAGTCACTTCAGAATTCTATCAGTTAGACATAGAAACAGACTGCACCACTGTGTTTTTCTTGAAAAATTGAAAAAAATGAGCATAAAATCGAATACCTTTTCCCAAGTGTTACACAAAAATATCGTCATCATCATGTGATGAGGTCCCAAACATCAGTATTTTCCCTGAATCCCAAATTGAGAAGTGAAAACACTGGCCCAGATATCAATCCTACATATGAAAATCCAGCACCGCTTCTGCCTTTAAGTCAATAGGCAATGCCTTCTTCAACAACGCCTTTATTCTCTTGACAATAGGCGGTGCCACCGCCTTTACCTCTTGTACAAGGCGTGGTTCTGCCCTGTCACCTATTTGTCATAGTGAGTAAGAAGCAGTGCCCTTGGTAAAAGTTAAAAATAGAGGTTTCCACGAAGTTTCTCGAAGGAAGGCTTCGTAGCACCCTTATCCCTACACCTGAGGACCACCTGGACTCGAGATCCATCCTTTTGGGATCTCCTATCTGTTAGGATATTTAGACACTTAGGATTTAGTTAAGATCAACTTGTGTAATATATTCGTTAGGTAAAAGTGTGTTTCTTTAGTATGCATTTGTAAATATTCTAATCCGACAGTCACGATATGTTCTAGACATAGAGTGATCTGACGGTTCAACTTCTCTTAGATCTTACCTACCATTGATTCATGGCTTAACACCCGATTGGTCTATGATCTCTATCTAAAGAGCATAGAAGGTCCTTGGCTAGTTGATTGATTATGAGAAGCTCATGTAACTTTCTTTCTTTTTCATAATAAATTGCTCCAAGTAGCTATTTGGCTGGGGCCGTGGACTGTTTCCCTCTTGAGATTTTTAACCACGTGACAAACATCATTGTGTTTATCTGTGATATATTTGTGTGAAGCGGTTGCTCAAGGTGTTCAGTATTTTGGGAGTACCCTATGTACCCAAACACTATCCATCTCACCCACCATTTTCTCAACCATCCCTATCCTCCCAAGGCCTATAAAAGCAGGCTCATATCCATGGTTGAGAAGGAGCAAAGTTATGTTGTTGAATTGACATTCTGGCCTAAATCAGTAGGGTGAGCATAGAGGGAGCAAGTTGGAGCTTTTGGTGACAAGATATCAGTATTGTGAAGGAGCATGTCGACACTAAGGAAAAGGTTGTAAACTTCTTCTTCATCTTTAATGCAAAATTGGTTCCTTTCCCATAAAGTATGTTGTGTCATTATCATGTATTTTATTGTTGGATTCCTTAGTCACTGACATAGAATAGTGGATCATATTCTGGTTATTTTTTATATCGTTTTCTAGTTTTCATGTGATCATTTAGGTATATCCGTGAAGAGCTATCACTACAAGAAACAACTACACTATTCCATCAAAAAGACTCATTCCACATCTCTACCCATTCGAGGGAAAGTCTTCCAATTCTGTAGTGAACTATTTTTTCTAGATCTTAACCATTCAGACTAGAGGAACCGATCCTGTCCGCACGAGGTGCATTTTTCCTAGCTACACCGAGACCTCATCTAGAATGTAATTTGAGATAACAATTATGCAAAAAATACAAACTGTACGGATTCCACCTCGGGATCTGTGCCAAAACTGCCTCGAACTCTATGCAATAACTTCCTTGGGAAGCATGCAAAACTTCCTTAGGAAGAATGAAAAATTGCCTTGGGAAGCATGTCAATACCACCTTGGTAAGTGTGTCAATACCATCTTGGGAAGCGTGCTAATATCACCTTGGGAATCATGCCAATACTACCTTGGGAATTGTGTAATCAACTATGTTCACTATCTCAAAATATGTTCTAAAACATGGGTTTTATAGTGGTTTCGGTGGCATATAATATGTTATATGGTATTGGTTATGAATTGACTTTCCACCGCTTGTTTTACATATGGTTTATAACTTTGAATGGGGGCCTCGGTGTTGTACCCCTTCCCATTTTTAAAAAATTCACAAAAAATTAGACATATTAAACTTAAATAGATATTCTTCCATATAACTTACAAGGAATACATGAAGGCGGGTTGGCTAAGCGGGTTTGGTGAAATCTTTAGGCGCTTTTGGAGGTCATGGGGTAAAATCCCATGGACTCTCATTTTTCTTAATAAAAAATTAACCATTTTTGCCTAATTTAACCATTTTTTACCAAAATGGTTGAAACTTCAACTGTTGACAACTTCTTCATCCGAAGGTATTTTTCCATGAAACAAGCATTGTCGGAAAGATTTTGACGAGCTATTTAACCTTGTAAGTTTTAATTTACATTTTGAAGACTTTAAATTCATTTTTTTAGGAGATGATACTCCTGGATAACTATGAGATTCTTGTGAGAATTATTTCGACTCTCATGGAACTATTATGTTATTATTTACCATCTCTGCAAATTTTACAACATTTTGATATGTCTTTTAAAACCTGCCTAGATCTCTATGCAAATATGACTAGTTTTCCACTTCGAACCAATTAGTGTATCTAAATATGTCCATTTCATTTAGTTTATGTTATAAAAATTAATTAACATGTCTATGAAGCGATTCCATTTTTAAAAATGAAGTTTAGTAAGACTTTTTTGCATTTGAAATTCATTGAAGTTTGACTAGTTTCTTAGTCCTCATGACCAGTTTTCATAGTATGATCCTTAAATTTTCTTGTGACTCTCCAAATCTATTTTAGACCTACATAAATTGATGTTAGATTCATAAATAGAGACTTATAACCTTACTAATCCTTCCTTAGCCTTTGGTTTCTTGGAATTGATTGTTAAGATCTCAGTTTGCATCGGTTGGGACTCCCAGAAGCCTAGTAGCAGACTTCAGCTTGGATTATGATTGAACCTAAAAGGTCCCAACATCTAGGTTCTCATGGATCTGAACCTTTAGTCTTCCAACTTGTCTTTTGGTTTCTTGTGTAGACCCCAGTACAATTCCTATTTTTACTTGGCAAAGTTGCCCACCTGTAAACTAGTTTATGCATTTTTATCATATAGAATTAGTGGGCCTGATTGTTTCTTTAGTTTCATTACAATACCCGAACTAGAAGTGGAATGCAAAAACACCTAGAATAAAGGAAGAAATGTTGGAATGTTGGTCCAGAAAAAGAGTTTCAGCAGAGGAGATTTGTAATAGCATGGAAGCATGCACGTTGTGGGTGTGAAAGTGATTTCCCAAATGTGGTTGATACTCAAAGATGAGTGTTGTAGAGGATGGAGGCGATAATAAATATTTTTGTGCATGAGTAAATAAAAAATTGTTGTATTAATTCTAGTTGATGAATGTGTGATGCAATTGTGGTTATCTTATTTTTTCCATCTATTATTCTCTTTGTGGTTGGATTCTTGTTGTGCATTTTGAATTTCATATATTGGATGCATCAAGTGGTATCAGATCCATTTGATCCTATATGTGGAGGATTATAGGGATCGGTAGCAAATTGGCATATTTTTTAATGCTGGTGAAGTGGGGCTCTCACAAGAAGAGATCACAACAAAGAGTAATAGTGATGTACCATAGAGGAAGAGGTTGTGGAAGAGGTCATAGTAGAAGGAAAGAAAATGGTGAAGATGTGAATGACCTTACAACAATCATGAGGACAACGATGGCAATACTAGATTCCATTTAGGAAACCCAGAGAAGAGGTATTACACTGGTGATAAGGGATGACAATGATGATGAATAAGAATTAGATACCATCAGAGAAGAACATGAAGAACAAATGACAATGGAAGAAACAATGATCAAATCTATTAGCAATATTGGAAGTAAACCTAAACTAGATACTCATGTTTATTCTGGTAGTTTAAATAGTGAAGAATTAATAGTTTGGATAGGGGAAATGGAAAGAAATCTTTGAGTTTGAATAGATTAGAGATTGCAAAAGAGTTAGGTTTTCTAGTACAAAATTGAGAAGTCACACTTCTTTATGGCGAGATAAGTTATCGTTGAATAGAAAAAGTGGTGGTAGAGAGAAAATTAAGACTTGGGAATTAGGATGGTAATAGAGATTAAATACATTTTTTTCTTGTGCATTATTCTTTGAATTTGTTGATTAGGTTGCAGAATTTGAAGCAAATCAAGATGTCAGTAAAGGAGTAAACAAAGGAGTTTCACAGTCTTTCTATAAGGTTTGGACAGAATGAGGAGATTCCGGAATCCATTTCCAAGAATATGAATTGTTTGAATTATGCTATAAAAGATGAGTTTAATGTTTTGAATTTTCATTCAGTTCCAGAGGCTTACAAATAAACCTTGATGATTGAGGAAAAAAAATTAAGGAAACAAGAAAATGAAAAGAGAACCCCAGGATATGGGAGAGGGCAGAAAAAAGAAAATCAAGTTGAGGAAGGTGAAAGTAGTTCCAACACAATGGAGGAGACTACTAGAAAAGGAATTGATGCAGATAGTCTTGGACCTAGGTAAGTTACATAAATTTTTTACTATAAGTTTTGAGAAGTCCAACCGTGGTGTGAACATGGTTGTGACAAAGTGAGAGTGGAAATGGTCAGCTCTAAGATTTTGGGAAATTTTTGGAGAAATATCAAATGTATGTGGTGGGTTAGTTAGAAAGATTTTACGCTCACGGGTATTGGGATCGGGATTTAAAATTGGTCGTTAGATCCTATAAAAATGAGAAGGGTCGGGTTTAATGGGGTTCGAAAATTACATTAGAGATGGTCGAGGGTAAGATTTGATGGAGTTTGTAATCGTGTATGTTGTAGTGCGAAGGATGAGTAAGATTTGTGGAGGTGATATACTATCGATCAGCAGGATGTGTGCACATATGTAATGTAATGTACTTTCGGTCAATAAGTCTGCAGGATGTGTGCGCAGGCCAAAGCGTTCAAGACACAACTCATGCCAAATGAAGAGTGCTTTTGTAGTTTTCTCCCGCATGGGTTTCCACGTTAAATTCTTTATGTCAAATGGTGTATGCTCATTTTTGTGTGATGTTTATAATCCGGTGCGACTGATAACATCTTTGTTTTGCAAGAAAATATAATGCTTTAAATGTGTTGGTAAATGGGATTAAGATTGTATTATGTCGCAGTATGTTTTTGTTTAAGTTGTGTGTTAATGATATTTTATTTATTAGCATCGCTGGGTAGGTTTTTGGGAATTGGTATGGAAAGATACCCTTCTATCATTACATAATCCTAGTTCCTGCAATCCATTTAAGGTATAGGACACTTCCACTACAGGTTTTTTCCGATGGTGTTGTTCTTTGTCGGTCCGATACCTTGGGTTTTGTTGGCCGGGATGGAAGGGTTAACATGTGTTAGTCCAGTTGAGCCAACAAATGGTTTCATTTCTAGGAACAAGATCATTTTGAAGGAGATATGTTTTGGCATCCGAAAAATCTTGATATACAGAATTGGGTCGACCAAAAAGATTAAGAATTTGCACAAGAAGAAAGTAATGGGTCATGGTTGACTCCAAGGAAATGGTTAGGAAGGTAAGTTTACTCAGGAATTCATGGGATTTTCTTTATTGAATTCCCTATTATGTTATATGAATGGTTGGCAAGGATAACACTTCTTAAGAAGAAAATTCAAGGTTGAGAACCTAGGGGGTGGACCCCTTAACTAATTCGACAACTGGAGAGTGTTAGTAATCCTATCTCCAGGCCGTCAAATTATGGGTTGATAGTATTTTGGAAGGATATATTACTAATATTGTTGTAGATACTATCGAGTCATATAGTGAAGCTAAGAGAGATTTTTTTCGAGGTCTTGTTGTCACCCCAAAAACTCCCCTTCATTTTTGTAAAATCAAAGACCCCCCCATGTCATTTTTGTAAATACTTAGCTTTGGGTATTCTTCTATTATATATTTCTTGATTTAGTTAGTTGTTTGATGATGTCCTTTTGGACCCTTGGTTTTTAGTGTTTCCTTTTCTTTGACTTGGATTTCTTTATTTGTTTCATTGCTTTATGTGATACTTGTTCTTTGGCTTGGATTTCATTGTATAAGGATTTTGTGATTTGGATATCTTTGTCTTTGGCATATTTTGTTCCCCTAGCTGATGAACAACACTTTCCTAGTATTACTTGAGCTTGTTTGAGTTAGTTATATCCTTCGGTTTGACTTGGTTGAACTGATATGATGCTTCGATTATTTTACCAAAGTTTGGTTTGTCAGTGCATTTGTGAATTAATAACCATTTTGGTAGATCATAATTTATTAACTAAAAGCTCAATTTTAATAATTTTGATTGTCATCTTGAAGGAGTTTATATCAAATAACAGAATCATGCATTTTATTATATTTTCAAGCCTTAAAGTGTTGACTTAAAATTTACCTTTTCCATAGTTTTTTATTTTTTGGTACATTTATATGTTTTTCATAAGGATTGATCTCATTTAAATCAGTCCACATCTAAGAAGAACAAATTTCAAAGATAGTTGAAAAATACTTTTCAATTTAAAGCTTAAGCCAAATTGATAAATAACAAAATTGAAAATATGGTCATTCACATTAAGTATTTTTGAGCAGCTATATTAAAGCAAGCCATTCATTTACTTAGAAATTTGGGTCATTGTTATTAAGATAATAATTTTACCATATCATTCAAAAATTATATTTCTGAACTCATAAACTTCCATAAACCTCCTTATGAAAGATGAATGATTGTTTGTTTTTAAAGTGCTTTTAGATTAATGAATTATGATTTCATTTTTAAGGATTGAGTACATTATCTCATCTTGGATCTCATATTCTAATTGACAATGAAAATATTTAACATTTCATGTTTTAACTTTAAGATTTCATGTATGGTCTTTTGGATTTCATGTCTTGTCTTTTAAACGAGGTCTATATGTCAAACACTTTATCATTTTCTTCCATTAGCTTTTTATTCCTTGCAAAAAGGGAGTTGATGGGTTTTTGGAATTATAGCCACATTCAATCCAATTTTTTATGTTAAAATTTCAATCTTAAATCTACCAGTTTTCTTATGTTTTCCACATCCACCCTCTTATTGTGTAAATTACATTTTTCTTTTGAGTTGGGCTCTGACACCCTGAAAAACGAACTTGTTGCTCTGACATCTAACACTTAACACTTCCTTGTAAGCAGGAAATTATGTATTTGATAGGTTTTTGGAATTAGAGCCACATTCAATCCAGTTTTTTTGTGTTAAAATTTCAATAATAAATCTACCAATTTTCCTATGTTTGCCACATCCGCCCTGTTATTGTGTAAATTATATTTTTCTTTCAAGTCGGGCTCTGATACCCTGACAAACCTACTACTCTGACAACTAACACTTAACACTGATTCCTTGCGTGCAAACTGCTTGGCAAGCTGCATGGACTTGCATGAGTCATCCTGTTATGTCTACATCGTGTTCACCAACGATCTATCCAAATAAACAAAGCTCTAATGTGTATAAATAGAATGAGGTGTATAATTCTGTGCTTATATTATAACATTTCGTGACTGTGCTTATGCTATGACACTTCCTAACTACATATTCAATTGTTTGTTTGTAGGTGCTTATGCTATAACACTTCCTAACTTCGTATTGAATTATTTGTTTGCAGGTTCTATTTCCTAACTTCATATTGAATTGTTTAAAATTGAATCCGACTCTTTCAAATGCTTTTTTTTTGAAAGGTTGATGATTTGATGACATAAATTCTTCCATATATACGAGCACTCGTGTATATTCATCGTCCTCTTTGTTTACTAATTTTGCATATTTCCCAATAGATGCAGGGTGGGAATTTCAAATGGTCGACACCCGTCAAAATCTCCGGTAACTACCAAAATTTGAAAGGTTTTTTATATTTCAAGTTAGTATTTGACGGTTTTTTTAAAATCTTAGCTGTATTTGACGGGTAAATTGGCCCATGATCGGACATTTATCCGTCAAATTCCATCCCTGAATAGATGCATTGAAGATCGAATTTTCTGGGAAAAATACCCTTTCCAATTGCTCTCCATTGAAGATTGGCAACACCTCAACAATCTTTTCTTCACTCTCAAATATCGACAATTCAACAATTATTCATCAGTAATCACAGGTGTGTATTTTTTCGATTGCCCATTCATCTATATGCATCTGTCGCACAGACTACCTCAGAGTGTTGTAATAAGCACTGCAAGTGTTATGTCGGCGCCTTCATGAGGCCCAAAATAGTCGTTATACCTCTTGCAACGCTTATTTCTTTGTCTAATGCGAGGCCCCATATTGGTATTATGGGCTCTACTGCTCCCCATGTTTTTGGACCACTCATGACTGCGCCTCCTATCCCTGGACATGTATTTTTGGATTCTTCCACTGAAATGGACATTGCTAGAATGCATGCTCAAGAGCAACTATTTTTCTTAAGAAATGCCCATGTCTTTTGAATACTGAAATAGGATTTGACATATTTGTCTTGTGTAGATTTTCTTTGGGACTCACAAACTAGCATTTTTCAGTTCCAAAATGGTGCAAAATTGATATTGACTGAAAAAAGAAGAAGCAAAGAGGCGAAGTGTACTGGCCCAGCTTGAACATGTTATATTTCATTATTGCATTGCTGGTTAATGTTTTTTCAGTGAATGTTATGAATTTGTGAAAGGAGTATGAAAATATATCATAGCTCTATTTTTTTGACTCCATATGTGGCATTGATTACTACTTGAGCCTAGCCGCAATGTTTAGTTGGCATTGATTACTACTTGAACCTAGCCGCAATGTTTGGTACAAACTCTAGGTTATGTACAAGATGCATGAAGTGAATACTGTAAGAAACGAAATCCAAATCCAGACCCTAGACTCATTAGAGCTCTCGAACTAGTATTATAGCTCAGAACCTGAAATCACACTAGAAGTCATTCAACTGAAACATGCGATCAAGAAAAGCATCTTAGCTCAAAAGGCAGAAGTGTGTCACATTAACATATCAATGACATGAAACAATTCCAAACCCTAGACTCATTAGAGATCTCGAACTAGTATTATAGCTCAAAACCTTAAATCACACTAGAAGTCATTCAACTGAAACATGCGATCAAGAAAAGCATCTCAGCTCAAAAGGCAGAAGTGTGTCACATTAACATATCTATGACATGAAACAATTCCAAGAATTTCAACCAATATATGTGCCTATAAATGCCCATAGGAAGACAAAAAGAGACATTATTTTAAGCACATAGACTGTATACTTTATAGGAGGGTTTTGAAATGCAGATACAGACACTGTTTAGCACAGTTCTTCAACATCAGGGTAATTTTATCGTGTTCTCTAAACTCTTCAACATTAAGGTAATTTTATCGTGTTCTCTAAACTGTTTTCCCATTAGGTAACGACTTTGATCACAAGACTTCTTAGAATTTTATGAATTCATTCTCCCTTCATTATGTTGAAGGTTTATAAACTGCTCGTTTTATTTTCATCAAAAACAAAAAAGTACATATCTACTGCCCCCAAAAGTCACAATGTTTCTTCTATATATGTAGGCTGATTATATACGAAAATAGGGCTGTAAAGATACTTTACACCTTTGCTCATATATCCATGTGAGAAGATGATACTCCCTTTATTACTTTGAAGGTTTGTAAATTGTTTGCTTTTTCTGACAAGAACAAACAAATTAAAATAACATATATGTTGTCTACAAAATTACAACCCCCCATCTACTCCTACAGGTCGATTATATACAAAATAAGGCTGTAAATATGCTTTACCCCTTTACTCATATATCCATGTAAGAACAGGTCAAATTATCACTACCATCTTAAAGCAAAAAATGTTAAGATCTGGTCTTGGCCAGTCCAGTTACCATGTTTCATCTAGCAGGTCCCAAGGTGGTCAAGTGGCATAATACTGACTGCTATTATCATCATCACTAGCTTCATCAAAGAAGCTTCCACTGAAATCATTAGAGTGTTTATCCACGGAGAGTCTATAGCTACTACACGTATCAACATCTGAGCTTAATCCTAGGTGATCATCTAGTTTATCTATAGCTTAATCCTAGGTGATCCTATAGCTTATCCACGGAGAGTCTATAGCTTAATCCTAGGTGATCATCTAGTTTATCTAGTTCCCAGCTTAGGTGTTGGACTTCTTGACCGAGGTCCTTAAATCTTTGTTTTTGTCTTTTTAATTTCCATTCAGAGTGTCTCATTGTCACCTCTCAGCTTCAACTATTCTTTTTTGGACTTCTTGACCGAGGTCCTTAAATCTTTGTTTTTGTCTTTTTAATTTCCATTCAGAGTGTCTCATTGTCATCTCTCAGCTTCAACTATTCTTTTGTGTCCAACTCTTGGTGCTTTTTTATATCTGTCCGAGCAGAGCTTAGATCCTCCTACTTGGCCATTTACATTGTTCAGTTGTTTTGTTAGTCTCAAACATGTCATGCTTCTTCTGGATGGTATATTTCTGTCAACCTATGTCTTTGGACAGCCCATGTTAGACTGCTTGTTGATTTTTTTGATTTGAACACTAGATAAATTAACTCCTAAGATTACACAACAGATCTGGAAAATTCTACCTTGATGATGACAAACTTCAACCTGCAAAACAGACCCTGAAAAATACAGGAAAATATGAATTTTCTGCCCCTACAAACTTGCTGTATGGCCTTCCTGTACGGCTTGTATGGTATGCACAGCTGTACGGATTCTGCACGGTACAACCAGTACAAACGTACGGGTTCCATAAGATGTTCGTATAACATTTATGGAAATCCGCACATTCTAATCGATAGGATTGTGAAACAAAGTTTAAGATTTTTTAATTGAGTATCTAATAACAACTTCTGTATACACATGCAATTTATAAATTCATTATGTATATACATGCGATTTACAAATTCATTTTCTATACCCAATTTTCAATTTTCAAATTTAATTGTAAGAAATATGCAGCTTTACTGCTAAATCTTGTTAATCACAAAAATTATAATTTAGAATGCTTTGCTGATAAGTTAATATGCACTTAAAGGTAATAATAAACAAGAGTTTTATTTTATAAACTATGATGTGACTTTTGCAGCAATCTTAATTATGTACTAAGCTTCCTTCACATGGATAAAAGACAAACGGAATTTCTATTTATAGCTTTGATACCTCTAATTTTAAATCATTATGCATGGAAACTTATTACATTTAAAATATTATTAAAATCTCGTTGTGTAATGTGCTAAGTTTACAAATAATTGATATTATAACTTTTGTTTAAACGTCTAAATTTTACAAATAATTGATATTATAACTTTTGTTTGTTTTCTTGAATACGGTTTGTTTTGCAAAGAAACATCATTGCGATAATTGCAAGACAACTATTAGAGAGATTAAAATTAAGGTCTGCGCCAGCTCATGGAAACGATTTATTTAAGATATAGTTAAACTAGTCCTCAACTCTTAAAAGGAGAACCCCAGCCAGGGTGGGAATTTCAAATGGTCGACACCCGTCAAAATCTCCGGTAACTACCAAAATTTGAAAGGTTTTTTATATTTTAGGTTTTTTATATTTTAAGCTAGTATTTGACGTTTTTTTTAAAATCTTAGCTGTATTTGACGGGTAAATTGACCCATGACGGACATTTCATTTATCCGTCAAATTCCATCCCTAACCCCAGCAATATGGTAAAAAGGCCACGTTTGAGTTCATCCCGAGCTTAATATGGAAAGGTAGTTACAAGCGTGCAGGAAGAAATTTATCATTGCTGCGAGAAGCTGTAAACATTTATGGATCTGAAGCCTTCAATTGATCAACATTAAATAAGCAGCGGAATATATACAGCAAATTCGTAATACCTTGTTCCATTGACAGCCTGAGTTGGATTCCAGACACCTCTGTCACTGCTGCTCCTTTCCAGCGACGTATTGAAGAAACCTAGCACAGAACAGAAAGCGGTTTCTCTCTCTTTACCCTGGACCAATGCGTTCCTTCAGCTTGTATGATGGGTATTCTGAAAGGATCATTTATAGGCAGAGAGAGGACCGGTTTCCCCAAGGCCTTTATTCTCCACCTGTCCATCAGAGTAGGAGAAAAGAAACGGCTGCCAAGAACCCGTCTCTTCATATGGACAACGTAAGAGTGATTTTTCTAAATATAGTCTTACATTCTCCCACTTGGCACATATGATAACTTAATGTTAGAGTTTATCAAAGCATACATTAGGTGCGCCATAAGTCACATTCATCTTGGTTTTCAGTTTGGTCATCATAATACTATAATTAAACAACCTAGTAATGCGAGTCATGACGGTTC